>KN887955.1:20988-37223 GCA_000934455.1 Apostichopus parvimensis | reverse complement strand
GAACACCCTTCATATAACAGGAAAATACAGCAGATTTGATTGCCAAGGAAATGGCCAACATCAATCCTGGCATGAGCTCTAGGGAGAAGAATAGAGCCAAACGTCGTGCGAAAGTTCTCGCTAAGCAACGCTCTAGGGATGGAGAGATGCAGAGCACCAGGTTAGACTGCTACTTTCCATTTAGTGGAACCTCACTAGCCTGAAACAGTGTCTTGTCATTTCCAGGCGTTTTATGATTTTTTTGCATCAAATTTTATGATATTATTTTGATGTATCAATATAGGGGAAACACATTATCATATCCTACTGCTGAAAATGTGACCTTTTCAAGCAAGTACAGCAAAGCATGGAAGAACTCCTTTAAGAATTATAAGTTTAAAACGTGTCTATTCTATAACACAGTTCAGTGTTGTTTTACATAGTTTTATATAGTCAGGTATTCTTAAGTAACTTTGGACATGTATTAAGTGAAGGACAGAAATGACCTGACGTTTGCATTTTGCGTCCGGTAATCATACGGTTTATATGCACATCGTTGCTACATCGTTGCCTTTAAATTGCATCTTTCCTTACTACACAGATGTGTTGAAAACAGTATCATATTTCATAGCTTGTAGTTTTAAGCTGTTCTTATGTCTGACAAAGATAGTAGGTATTAGACTGAGCAGATGGGATCTGAGAGGAGGGTGTGGAGTTGGCTAGGAGAGGGGACAGGATGGGCACAGGGAGGGGGGTGGGTATGGGAAGAGGATGGTGATATCAGGGAGGGGCAGGAGATGGAAGGCAGGGCATGGGAAGTGGGAAGGATGGGTAAAGAGGAGATTGTTACAGGAAGGGGTGTGGGATGTCAGGGAGGGTTGAGAGAGGGAAGGCAGGGGATTGGGAAGGGAAAGGGATGCGGACAGGCGGAAGGGAGGGGACAAGAGGTAGGGAGGGGAAGGAGATGGGAATATGATTTTTCTTATACTGGGAGGGGGGATCCTCCATCTGAAACAGTATGTTTGCTTACTGTAGTTCTGCTTATATCCTCTTATGTGCAATAAATCAAAAGACAATGTACAATTTACTTATAACAATTTTTATACAATTTCACAAGTTGTGTTTTCAGATCATTCAAGCATTTGTTTCCAAACGTTTCATTTGTTTTTAAAACCAGCTTAGTTGACAAGTCATCTTCAGCTCCTCCGAATAAGAAGGCTAAACTGAGCGTTGAACAAGTAGACGGGACCGCTTTCCAAGAAGAGGTACGTTGAGGACCAGGGGAGGGGATGAGAGGGGTAGATAGGGGGAAGGGATAGTTCTAGGAGAGGAATTACCTTGCTTCCTACTCCCAACTCAATTGTATTATTATGCTAATTATAGTACTACATCATTCATTAACAGGAAAGTAATTCAAAACTAAAAATGCTAATGTGTTGACCAGTTAATTAATCTATGGATTTTCACACATAAATTTGTCTAGATGTTTCTAATATTGACAAACAAATCTGCAAATGTTTGTATTAAATGAAACATTTATACAACTGCTTACATTTAATACAAGCAATAGCAAGATGTGCATGTTGTTTTAACACAGTGTTCTTGTGCTTTTGAGTTTTTTCATATGTTTGCTTGTAAAAGATCATTTTTCAATTGGTTGAATCTTTTTGTAGCCTGGTGAATGGTGCTTCACATCCTTCTGTGAGCAACTCAGCTGCGATCTCTTCCATTCGTCGTGGGAGATAAGGCACGGTGCCGCAACCGGAATTCGAGAAGTCGTGAAAACTCACGGGCAGAGTGCGGGCAGATCGGTGCAGTACCCCCTGGATCAGGTGATTGTTTCAAGTTTTTCAAGGGACCCTAAATGAACTGCAACAAAAAGCTGTTTAACTTTCTTGTCATTGATCTTCCCTTCCCACTGCAACACATCCCAGCCCCCTCCCAGCTCACTGCATCTCTTTCAACCCACCCCACCCCTCTCAACCCACCCCACCCCTCTCAACCAACCCCATCCCAAATATATGCTCATCAAATAAGAAATTGCCATTTTTAATCCAGTCATGATTAATCCCCATTTTAAGGGCTGTATTTCATGTGATCATTTTCACTGTTATAAGGCATCCGGTATTTATTTCGAAAAATACCTACAGTTTACAAAGTCGCCAGTCGAAAGTTTGGATTCTTGGCTTGGCTTAAGGGCTAACAATGTCCGATCATTGCAAGTGATATATATATTTTGGGGAGGATGGTGTAGTTGACTTTTTAGCATAAAAAGGGAAGTTGAAAGAAACTCTCATGTTGTTAAGAAGCTGCTCCAATTTGCATGGTCTTCTTTCCTCAAAAAGTTGTTTTCTATCAATTAAATTCCACGAGTGCAGTCAACAACATTTTAATGGATGGCAAATATTGCAACAACAAAATTCAAATTTTGCTCGTGACATGTCACTTAAATATTGCAATCAACTCAAGTCACATCCATTTCATTTTCCCATAGCAGGTCTAGTCTGTGTTAATTCAAGTCACCCTGCTATTATTTTGGAAAAAGAAATTCACAAGGTTATTATAGTTACTGCTTTGTGAAAATATTGCAGAATATTATCTTGTTTCAAAGAAAAGTATCAAAAGTTGTGTAAATAATTTTCTTTGAATTGTTTCTTCTTTTGTTTCTGGCAGCAAGATGCTCTTAATCATTCTTGGCTGGAAGATATGGCCTTAAGGTTGATGTGTGTGCTAGCCCTAGATAGATTTGGCGATTTTGTTTCCGATGAGGTTTGTAATATATAATCAGTATAAATAAGAGAAAATCATTGTGGAAAGAAGAAACAACATTACGTAGTACAAGAAAATATTAAGGGGCCCTTTAGTCTCCACAGTATGCTTAAGGGTAATTAGCTGCAGCCAATAAAGCATTAATTATATTCAACACAGACTGATGTTCCACTTTAACTTTAACTTAGGCATAATAAAATCAACATAACAATTACTTATGGGTCCACCAGTGACCACACTCCTAGTTTATGCTCTGCTTTAGTCTGGACCAAGTAGCTGCATTCATAAAAGTACCAAGCTTGCTGGTGTAGACTTTACTGAAATATGTGCGATGAAATTTCAGACTACTTTAACATTGTTTCATCTGCAACAGTCACTATAGTGCTATCGAGAACACATATATTTGTGGTACAACCAAAACTGTCAAAAATTATTCACATTGTTTCAAAATATGCAAAATATTGCACCATTTTGCATCTCGAACACCCTTCATTATACCAGATATTCTCAAAGGAGAGTTAACACCCCTTAGACCCCTTCCTTCACATTTTAGCCCCTCCCCCATACAACAAAAGTGGTTGCCCCCCTTGCTGTACACTGACGGGGTGTGGCTTCACCTCGGTGGAGCTCGGTACTCAGCAAGTTTCAGTTACCGCTTTTATATTTAGGCACTGAGTTGTCCATTACCTTCTGAGCCTCGTTCACACTGTTTACAAATTGCACATCTATTCATCTAGATAAGACAGTCCAAAGTGGTCTCTGTGGACTCACATACCAAATCCAAACAAAATGAAAATCACTGGAACGGAAAATAACACATGTTACGCTCAAAGAAGGTAAAAAAAAATTGGAAAATACGTAGTGTCAGAAAGATTTTGCAACTTTTGGGATTGCTTCAAAGCTGTACTTTGAACCGTATAGCAATAAACGAGTTTCTAAACCTTTTGAGATAGTGGAAATTTGTTTAAACATTTGGAACTCATCCATTCACATCTAAGGAATTACAATGAAATCAGAAGGAAAACAACATGAAAAGTGAGAAACAAGTTGAAGTTTTTCCACCCAAAACAGTTTTCTTTTAGGGAATTATTTATCAAGTATTGCATTGTAATATTCTATTCAAAATGGTCAAGTTTGCTATACCAGTGTAAAGATGTATAGCAGATTTCTACACAGGAACTATAGTATTCAAAGTAAGAAACAATTCAGAGCCTTTGAAAATACTAAACAAAATTTCAACACTAAATTGTTCTATGTCTTCATTTGTTTGTTTCAGGTAGTAGCTCCTGTCAGGGAAACGTGCGCTCAGGGCCTTGGGGTCATCCTGCGTCACATGACACCCGTGGGAGTACATGGTGTGATGTCAATTTTACTAAAACTTCAAGAACAACCGCAATGGGAGACGAGGCACGGAGGGCTACTGGGCTTGAAGTATCTGCTGGCAGTCAGAGAGGTAAGCAACTAGGGTCTAGATGCCAAGTATATGTCAGTTGCAAGAACAATATTATGTGCTATATTAGCTATATGGAAATTTGGAGCCTATGCTTAACATTGCAAATATTTTGTGGCATACTCTGGTTTTTTGGTTAGAAACCTTGTTATGTTAATTTTCTTGTACAAAGTGTTTCCTTTTCAGGTCATGTCCCTGGTTTTTGTATTATTCTTGATGAATTTGTGATTATGCTTGATATTACAGGTGTATTTTGGTGATGATTATGCTTAATATTACAGCATTTGGGTACAAACTGGTTTTTGGTGTATAGAGCTCCCCTATGGTAGTAAGTCACATATTTTTGTGCAGGATGCAAATGCAACTTTACATATCCTAGATATTATGAATATTGAAGCTGCAATAAAGTACTGCCATGTCATCTTTAGGGTGCCAGCCTACCATCCATTTGAAGAAGTACACCTACGAAAGTGACCCACTATGTTGTGTACTTTAATTTCAGATTTTTGTAGCTTAACTCAATATATGTATGTAGATAAATTCAACATCTGTCGTAAAATCTGTCGAATACAGATCGAATACCTCTAGCATGTTTTATCACAGTATTGGAGACAAGAATGTATATGTTGTTCAATAATGCAAAAGTCATAATATAAAGCATGAATGAGTAACTAAATTTCAGAAATACAATCCCATTTCCAAATGCGTGCCAAAGTTAAGGGATGTGACCAGGAGGGGTCATGATGCAGTCCTCATGAACAATTTCTGAAAGCTATGAAGAATCATCTCATTTTTTTCCCTTCTCTTTATAGTTTCAGTTTTAATTGACTCAGTTTAATATTGATATTCATTACAGGAAATGACAGATGAGTTGCTCAGAGTTTGCCTACCGTTTATCGTTAGCGGTCTGCAGGATGTGGACGACGACGTACGAGCAGTGGCGGCTGCTGCCCTCATCCCAGTTACTGGTATACTTACGAAATCTTATCCAGACCAGGTGAGCCTTGATGATGCCTCTCATTTCACTGAATATTTCTCACTCTGCTCCATCCACTCATTAGCTGATATCAGATAATGCACCTTGAAATGTCCTCCCTCAAGCAGAGCCTTTCCCCTTCCACCTGAGGAAACCTATTCAGTCCATATAAACGCTCACTTGAGGAAAATCTTGTTCCCCTTCTAACGAAGAAACCTCACCTCTATTCTTAAATCAGTCCATGCAACTGGAGATGTCCCCTTCCCAACCAAAAAGTGTAGCAAAATAGCAGTGACCAATCTGTACACTGAAGGAGAGATGTGTAGGTTTGGTGAATAGAACATCAGCTTTGGGGGTGGTACCAATGTATCATTTTACCTATTTCAGGTATATTCAATAACAATGCAATCTGAATTTGAGGTAAACAACTGTGAGACGACTTTCAAAGCTGAATTTGGTCGTCCGAATTGAAATTTGGTTTTAGTGAACGACTACTACAAATTTGCAACAGATAATATTGAGACATTCTGTACTTGGCAAACAATAACAAGATCCGGACGATGTCATCACGTTCAACTGTTACGACACTTGCTTACAGTGACAATAAAGGTGCACTTTTTAGGGAATGGTTCTTTTATATTTAGTAAATTAAATAAAAGTACTCAAAAAATACTTGGATGAATGTTGAGCCTGGAAGAATCAGATGGAGGCATTATGGATTACTAAATGGCTTTTGTTAACTACTTGGATTAGCTATCTGATCATTTTAAGTGGTTGCCATATTGGGATCTTACGAAGTGTGTGGTGCTATATCGATATGATCTGTAACTTGGTAGGGAGTATTGCAAAAATAATTAAATCTGTGTGGATACGACAATGAAAAGTATTTGTTCACCGGTACTTGGTTTATAAGATGCTGTTTTCGGATGTTGGTATTCTGTACTCGGATCCTTAAAAGTAGTACTCAGACTTTGGTACTTTGGTTCTCAGATTAAAGTACTTGACTGCAAGACTGAGTATTCCCCACCATTCTAGGATCTATGAAACTATGCTAAATGGTTTGTGCACAGAATATCATCCTTGATGCAACTATTAAAAATAAGGGTATAAGCCTCTGATCAAATTGAAACGGATGCATTTTCTCAGGGAAAGTCACTCCCTTTTGTTTTCCTTTTGATCCCTTGTCAAACAGCTGCCTCCGATATTTACCATCCTCTGGGACACATTATTAGACCTTGATGATCTCACTGCATCCACCAGTAGCATCATGATGCTGTTGGCAGCGCTACTCTCCCATCCGAACAGTTGCAGTGATGGCAGTGGTTACCATGACAACAGAGAGTCAGGCACTCAGAGGCAAACTGAGTTGGTTACCAGACTGTGGCCTTTTCTATCGCATAACAGTACTTCAGTTAGGATGGCTTCTCTCAATACACTTCTGGCGTTAGTGGGCTCTGGAAACGAGGTGAGATTTTGAGAAGAAAGAGCACTTTTTGGCATATTCCATCTATCAGATTAGACTTTCAATGTGACAAAGAAATTAATCTGGGTTCTGTTTTTTTTGTTTCGTTGTTGTTTGTATGTGTACATTAAGGTGGCATTAGTGAATAGCAATATGATGAGAATTAGTAACTTAGTTTAAGTTAAAGTAAGATTCCTTCCCTCTCCCTGGCGTCACCATTGGGGGTTATGATTTTCTAAAATAATATGAAACACAAAAATATCTGGAAATATTTGATACTGCAATTTCTGAGTTGAAATATTATAGGCATGAGGTTGGCTCAGAGTGAAAGTTGTAAGTAAAGTTGTGGCAGTTTGTTGGGAAAATCATATTTTTTGTAGGTTGTTGAATCTTAGAGATGCCCTGGTCCCTCCCCCCCCCCCCCCCCCCCCCAATAAAGGGAGGAAAGAAATAGATAGTGGTGGTAAAGTTCTGAAAGTGCCCCAGTTTTGAAAAAAATAGATTTCAAAGTGGTTGAAGAAAAACAAAGAAAATTCAGTTCATAAAACCTGCTTTGTGGTAGAAAATGTTCATTAAACTTTTCAAGTGATTTGGTGGTATTGACTGTACAGCTTTAGCATTTTGCATACCAACATTGAGTCTCAAAATGCTTATTTATTTCAGGAACCTTCAAAGTCTTGGCTCAAGCCCATTTTGTCTGAAGCCCTCAGGCACATCTTCCAAAGGTGCATTCTGGAAACATCTGCTGACATTGTGCAAACAATTGAAAAGGTTAGAAGACTGGAATTCCATTTCTAAAATACATTTTTTTTGTTGACAGAATGGCTTCAGGCAGAATGTTTGTTGTGATATGTCATAGTCCAAGAAAAAAGGAAAAATTTGAATACTAGTAATGTTTCTGTAGCTCTTCCGGCTTTCAAGATATTTAATTTTTAAATTTATTACATCTCTGGAACTTTTCTTTTGAGACCATCTTGCTGGTGATGTTTTGCTACTCAGCAAAGCCCTGAATGTTTATGTTAACCCAATGTTTTGTAAACTCTAATAACTGGATCAAAGCATGCTTTTCTTAATTTCATCCTTGGATGAATTCCACACCATTTATCCTTGACAAATTTGTAACACATTTCAAAAAACCATTTGAGCCGATAAATGTTTGCCTGAGGAACTGACCTAACTGTCTGTGTGTTAGACTAAGTTGTCCAGCCACTTTCCCTGATGAGCCACAGATGAATTAAAGGTCATTTCTCTAAAGACGAAGGAAAAATGGTATTGCAATAAAACCTGGACTGAAACAGTGCCTTGATGATCAACATTTAAAAATTGATTGTGTGCCCAAAGTCATCTTTTAGAAGAAGTTACAGCATTTATTGATAGATAGAGGGGTAAAATTCTCAAAAAATGATTAAGGTAGGGGATAAACCTATATGGACAGGCCAGAGGTGAATGATCACTTTTATAAAGGAGGGGCTGTGCTGACTCCCAGGTCTCCCCCCATGAAAATTTAAAATTTGAAAAATTTAGAGGTGCATTCTGAAGTTTACAACCTGTAGTGTATATTACTCTGATCTTGCGTGACAGTCAGTTATAACTAATTTTGGCAGTAATTATAAATATATAACATTTTGTGATTTTTTGTTATGTAGCATTTCTTGTTGTACATTAACAGGTTTGGGATGCCTTGCTGGACAACATATCTGTGGCTGACCTGTCCACAGAGGCACTACCCTTGTACAATATGTGGCTGTGTCTAGCCATGCAGCCACATGGCATTCCTATTGACACACCAATGCTGATATTAGCCAAGCACAAAACCAGGGTAAGCAGACCCAATTGCCCGATTAGCCCTTTAGAGCTTGCTGTGGTTTTAAAAATATTGAATTTTAACAATTTTTACTGGTCAATACACTTGATTAAAAACAAGACAATTGAAAACATCATTTAATCAAAGCTGTATCTCGATGGGTAATGTAATGTAATTCAATAGGTCTCTCCAGCTGTACCCAAATATAAAAAAGTGCGCTGTTTTATCGGTCTTAACTGTGCAAGACTTGACAAGCGGCACTCTCTCATTGTACATCATAATGGTACAGTGAGTTGATCACTAGTAGTTTGGAAATATTTCATTTGTAATTATTGAAGAAAGGATCTTTTGAAAGGCCGTTTTGGAATTTGCAAGTCAAACTAATTATGCTTTAAGCACCTTAACTTTTGTCTTTAATTGTCGACTAAGTTCTTTAATTGTCGACTAAACTACACAAGCATAACCTTGAACCAGGCAATCACCCTGTCCTGCTGTATGCAAATTCATCCAGCATTTTGGAACGCTTGTGAATGCTTACTCAAGATAGTGTTACTTTGAGTCAGAGTACGGAATACACAAATTAGGACCAATATGACAGCGCCCTCTATACAAACTCAGGAGAGCTCCATTGCCAAAGGTTATCTCATAGTAAAAGCTATATTACAATTTGTCACTTTACATTTACTTTGTGGTATGTTGCCCCACATTACATTACATTATGCTTTGTTATGCTATTTTGTATCAATACTTTTGATTTGTAATTTAAATGAAAAATGTGCTAGACACTATTCCATATTTTTAGTAGAATATCAAATTTTTAAATCTCCATATTGTTTTTCAAAAACCCGCTTTTTTCCTCTTCCTCCTCATCCTCCTTGTCTACCCTTCGCCTAATCCCCCTCCCTCCTGCCTCCCTCCTGCCTCTCTCCTGCCCTCTCCTCCTCTCACTCTCCTTCCCCTCCCTCCTGCCCCCTCCTATTTTTCCCTTCACAAACTTGTTCCTCTCCAATAATAAAGAGTTCTGTTGCAGTATTTGATTTGTCATACGTCATCTTTCTGTTTTGCATTAAACTTCAATAGGTTAGAGAAGCTGCCAAAGGTAACTTAAAAGGCAACCGACAGCAGCCGGCATCTTCCGAGAACGATGTTTACTATATCGCAGGAGATCCAGGTCTTTCAAACTCCAGTGAAGACAGACTGTCACGGGTATTACAGACTAGACTGAATGCTTGCAGGTTGGTATAAATCGGGATGGCTTCAGGGTGGCAAGTTTCATTAACTCTTGTTCGAAACTTGTCCCTGAATTTCAATACCAGTGTTTCTCTTACTCTCTGAGACAAACGAGACTGTGGCAAACTTGCATGTGGCTCGATAAACAACTTTCAATTGGAGAGATTCCTGAATTCATTTTCCATGTGCGAATTGTGTTGTAACAAGTCATTACTTTAGTCACTATGTCAAAACGAGAAATGACCTTTTCCTCCAGGAGGATATACAGTGACTTGAGTCAATGATTCTACTGTAGTCAGGAAAGGCACTGGTAATTATTAATGACTCAACTGGCCCTTACAATAAAGTATTTAATACTATAGTATCTAATGAGTTGAACTCATTGCAGCTATGTGCATAATACTATAGTACTTAATGAGTAGAACTCATTGCAGCTATTTGCATAATACTATACTACTTAATTAGTTGAACCCATTGTGGCTACTGTATGTGCATAGATGTCACTATGGTAATCTTGATGAAATGTCATGGTTAATACAATTTTTGGCTCAAGATAACTTTTGTCAATTGACTAAGATAAGGTCAATTTATTTCCCATAAATGAATTTGGCACTCTCAAATTTGTCAGTTTGTGAATCCATCGAAATCTCAGTTTAACATTAAGTGTTAAGTCGATTAAATCTGTGAATTTTCTCCTGCAAAGGTCACACTCTCATTTGTTAGTTGTAAGTTCCTCCATTGATAGAAATAAAGTGTCAACTGGAGGACAGACTCCTAATCCTGTGGCTAACATTTGTTTATTAAATGTCAAAAGAATTGAGTATTAATTATTAAACAAATGATCTTAGTTGGTAGATCACATGATTGATATTCCCCATGTCACAAAGCTCAATAATCCCCATTTTTTTTAACCGATTATACCTGTCTTCTTCCAAACTATGCATTTTTTCATCTCCCTTCAGACTGTTGGGACATCTCTCCGCTGCCCTGAGCCGAGAGGAATCACCTAGCTCTGAGGATATTTTAAAGACACTGGGGGAAGTCCTGGCATATCATCTCAAGTTCAAGTCATCTGTACAGATAATTGTCATAGCTCTCGTCATCGACGCATGGGCCGAGACACAGAAGGTATTATAAAACTGTTTGTCAACAGCGATCTATAGATTCACTTAAGAATTCTTGTTGGCTTCCTGTCAACGGAGCAGTCACTTTTATATGAAATATAATTATTATTTAATATTTGAGTTATTCTGGCAGTCTGTCCCGTAGTGAACATTTATACATGTGTAATTTTCAAATGCCTCCTCATTTATTGACCGTCAGTTTTCTTGTGAGTCTATATATAATTGCTTTGGTTGGGTGGATAGTGTTGTTGGTTTACAAAGCAATGAAACCGTTGAAACCTAGAATCTGGGAGGTTTTTAGTTTGACCCCTGACCTGCAAGGTGGGATTTTCAATCAGGAGAAATCCACGATTTCCCCCCCATCTGAAAAGTTCTTCCAAATTAAAAAAGAAAAGAAAAGATGAAAAGCATGAGCTAAAACTGTAAATTGGATTGCCACCCAAGACGAAGTGTAAGTTACAAGCCATACTAATTTTCCTACATATATATATTTGCTTCTTCAACGGCGTAAAATAACTGCCCCTCCAGCCTGATCAATACGTAAAATTGAGGGATTTTTGCGTCAACGGAGTTATTTCTCAGGACTAAATGTCGCTAACGTCATATATTTATTTATTTCAGTTTACAGAATTGATATAGCACCTCATCCAATATAAAATCGCTCTAAGGCGCTTTAACAATGAAACATACAAATCAAGAAAATAAACAATGAATGAATGTATAAAAGATACAGATATGAAAAAGTAAAACGGGATTAAATAGTAGAAAGGCAAAATAAGTGCATAACTCAAAATTCAACGTCAGTGCTAAAATGATTTACATTTTCTTCCGTCACAGAATTGTCTCTGTTCCAGAGAGCCCATAAATCTACTTCTGAGTGGTGTCTCCAATGGTATTTACTACGATGAAGTTGCACCTTTATTCATGAGGCTTCAATCGGAATGTAAGGTGAGTATTATTCTGGAAATTGTTTTCGCCCAAAGAATCAAAATTTAAGTGATTTTACTATTCGTAAATAGAATGAAATTAATGCAAAATCCTCTGCCAGATTTAATAGCCCGTTCTAGTTCAGATCCCAAAATCTTCGGCCAAACCCTGATTAAGACGAAAGTAGGGATTTGTCACACTTTGTGTCTTGGTATATTACGAAATGTATATAAGTCAACTGCAGGAGCCTGTTGACTGGAAGTGAACAGGTTATGTCAGTAATTTATGTAAAAGTGACCAACATTTGGATATATTTATGTTATTAGAAACATTTTCAAAATGCCAATTTTCATGACTCTAAGTATTTCAAGAGTTTCAATATTCATGAGGTCTCCGGTATCAGACCAAGAAATCCAGTTTGTGTGTAATGTGACACTATCAGAACATTTGTTAAATAGCTCAATTTGGTATGGAGCAATACTTTTTTTGCTCGAGTGAAAAACAAGTGTAGAACTCAATAGAGTTAAATACCTCAATTTGGTATGGAACGATGGTTATCTTGCTTGAGTGAAAAACCTTGGATTGTGGATCTTGTGGAACTCAATAGAGTTGTGAGATGTACAATATCTAGAGTACCTGGCATTTTGATTCCAAGCAGGATGTTCTTCAGAGGCAAACTACAAATGAAAACAGAGGAAGCAGGTTAAATAGACAAATTACAAAGACAAATTTGATTGCAATGTATAGCTTAGTGAAATGGAATATAGAGTTGCAAGGTGTTTAGTAGACTGCAGCAACAGACTGCTCTGAAAACCACATTTCCTCATTCATGAGAGAGCATTGTGGTCAAGTGGTTAAGGCAGTGGACTCGTGATCTAAGGATTGCAGGTTCGAGTCTTGTCCAGATCATTGCGTTGAGTCCTTGGGCAAGGCACTTTATCTCCATTGCCTCTCTTCACCCAGACGTATAAATGGGGACCTGTGAGATAAAACTGTCAGCTGGCCGCTGTTTAGCTGCTGCCATGTGGAGGGGTTGTCTCTGTGTTTGACAGGTTATCGTTGATCAGAGTAACATTGTGATGCGCCGTTATCGGCGGATATGTCTGCGGTTTATAAATCCTCAATATTATCATTATTATAAATATCCCTGGACAGTGGTTATTGATGTCCAAACAGAATTGCTACAGATAATGCTCTTACCTCCGGTTGGTTAGCCTATGGTTAGAGGTGGGGGAGAAGGTGAAGGGGGGTGGATTAGGGAGGGTGGTGATTGAAAGTAATGCTTTTCCTGATAAAAGTCTCTATTGGTGTTTGTTTCTTTGCTTTCAGGCAGTTGTAAACAAATTTTTGCAAATGTTTCCAGACATTCCACCCACTACTTTTCCAAGGTAGGTATCACCTCATTTTTTTGTGTCAGCCTTTTCCTAAGCTCACTCTCACTTTAATTGGAGGAGGAGGAAGGTCAGTGGTGTAACCAGCGGATCCCCCAGTCAAATGTCTTGTTCTCCCCACCTGCTCTCCCCAAATGACATTGGTGGGCTAAAAATATATTGGACTTGGCTCCCTCACTCGAACTCTTTACCCCACCCCCTCAGCCCCCCCCCCACCCAATTAAAATGTTTGGTTATGCCACTGAGAAATGAAGATGGGAGTGGGCTTGAAGGGAGGATTAGTAGACAGTGGACAGGCTATTTCCCCAAAAGTTGAATGTTTGAAACATATCAAGTGCAACATGTTTACTAAACTCAGATGGTTATAGAGATCAATGCTCAAAAGATGTCACCAACTCGCATTTGTAGGAATTATAACTGAATGCTTTCATTAAAATATCTCTACAACAAAATTTCATCATGAACGAAGGAACTATCATGCACTGCTTTAGTTGATGTTGTGTGTGTTGTTGTTGATGTTTGTGTTGTTCTTGATGTTGCTTATTTGTTGTTGTTTATGTTCTTGTTGCTTATGTTCTTGTTGATGTAGTTTGATATTGCTGATGATGATGTTGCTGTTGTTTAGTTTATGTTGATGATGTTGCCGTTGTTTGTTTTCCAGTGGTTTTGGCATAGATGAGGCTGATTCTTTGCTCAAGTCGGTGACAGAGAAGATGACGGGGGCTCCTGAGGTGTCGTCCAAGTCCAGAGGAGATGTTGAGAATAAATGTAAACAGATACAGAGTACACTGGAGGAAATAGACCAGGAACAACTCAAACTGAAAACGAGGTTATTCAAACTAATTTTTAATTGCATTATGAAAAGACAAGTGACTTTGTTAAATAGCATATTAACTCGTTTTCATGATTCCAGTGGCTCTCGTCTGAGTTTTTCAAGCTCAGTTCACCGATGCCAAAGAGCAGGTGTTGTCACATTCGTATATAAACTTAATACCTAGTTAAAAACATGAAGGATATGCTCTCAGGTTTCCTGTTGCCCCATATAAGTTTAAAGAGATGTAAAATATGTCAAAAATGAAAGCTGCAGCAAGGCAGATTCCATATCAAGCAAAAGAGATTATCTCTGCAGACCAGCAGTACCTATTGAATGTGTGAAACAATACAACATCGCAACAGATTAGTTGTGCTTTAATATATTCCGGTTTGCAATATACTCCGCTTTAAAGTAACTATGGAATGCTCCTTTAAGGCTAAATTGATGATGACGTTGGCTCCCCAGTGCAGGCCTAAACATTAATGTTAATGAATTGCTCAATTCTAATACCTCAAGAAAGCACATTCTTTTACCGTCATATTATAAGCCACAGAGAACCCTTGGATGACAAAATTGTATTTGTAGACATGTCATTTGAAGCAATGAAACTATTATTTTTTCATATTGTGTTGAGTTTGGCCAATGAGGGACTGACCTAATGATCTGAAGTTTAAACAATATAGTCAAGTCAATTTAAAAGATAATGTTTCAGATTTTGTAAACACATGTTTGCATATATCTTCATAGTCTAAACCAATGCTGATAAAACTGCTGCAATCTAAAAACAATACATCATATTTTGCAAAGTTAGCACAAAGAGTTCTTTTTACACTTTTTGTATGGAAACAATTTAAAGCAAAATCTGAATGCATTTTCCAGTTTGCCATGGAACAAATCATTGAATAAATCTGTGAACACATGCATTGTCTAATATTGTGTGGATTCAGGACAGCTTGTATACAACAACAAGAAGATTCTAAATTGCTATTGCTTTCTACGCGGCTTGATCCCGTCTGCCGCCAAATAGTATCAGAACTTTTGCAAATCCAAAATGACTTGTGCACAACTCCTGATACCAAGCAGTAAACTAATAGTGTGTCACGTCATACCACTGCTGCTACCATGCAACATCAATTTGATTACTTGTATTTATTCATCAAACAAGGCTGGCATGTGAGTAAAAATAGCAAAGAGTAATTTCAACTGTATCACCCTATCCCTCTGCTGTCACTGTGCATTATCTACTGTTTTGGTGATACAGGATGGCTTTAGTACAAGTGAAGGTGAAACTAATATAAACGACTAGAAAAATGTTGGATATTGAATATTCGTACACCCAACCTTACAAAGCTACCAAACACAAGGATTTTAAAACTCTGAACCCCATGGGAATACTAAGACTTTGCATCTGCATACAAAGTGAAAGTTTGCAGTTTCAAATCTTGGTGTATACTTATTTATTTCTTTCTCTTTTTATATATCTGATCAGGACCATGGCATGTATGGCATCTGCCATTGTTCATGTGGGTGCACTACCACAAAAAATTACCCCCATCATCAAACCATTGATGGATGCTATGAAGCTAGAGAAGGATGTTGGAATACAGGTGAGAATACTTACTTTAGAATGATATTATTTCATCAAAGAGTGATAACTGATAAGTTTTTGATGATCTCTGTCAAAGAAGAACTTGTAAGGTCTGCTCTTCATGTTCGATTTGATAGAGTGTAAAGCCTGTTAGATTTAAGAGTATAAAATCATTAAAATGCAAATGTTAATCAAATAACAAACGTACTATGCTTTGTGGCACATATTTCATGTTATAAAAATGCACATGTAAATTTTTTCATATTTTTAAATGTAACCGTTGAATGTTAGGATTGTTTCGATACAAATTTTATGGTTACACTTCACTGGATCTGCCGAGTCAAATATTATATGGCGTTGTTCATCTTTTGGATACATCCAAACGAAATGCTTTTAATTTTTGTTTTCCTTATTCTTGGCTTTAAGGAGAAAGCAGCCAGTGGGTTGGCCCATTTAATCAAAGCTTGTCTCAACAGAAACCCTTGTCCAAACACAAAAATTATTCGAAACTTGGTGACGTGTCTTAGCTGTGACCCACGCTGCACCCCTTCTGCTTCCGAGCCTTTGGGTCCTTTGCAAGATTCCAGTGGAGGAGGAGGAACCCTGTCGGACTCTGAGGGCCCTCTTTCCAGGTCGTCATCTCCGTCAGTCTTGGAGATCCATAACTTGTGCAACAAATTGTCCGGGATATTAACATTTGCTAAACAACAACAGGTATGTT
>KN887954.1:37889-49806 GCA_000934455.1 Apostichopus parvimensis | reverse complement strand
GAATCATTCGTTGACTTAAGTTCTGTGTTAAATATCTACTAAGAGTTTTATGGTTCCTGAAACAAAAAGCAACCAGCATCCATTTTGTTCCAAGAGGGATTCAGAGATTTTTGGATTCCCATATATACAGACTATGGATTAGGCTAGCCGGAGTTCTGTGTGTTAATTAAAGCCAACGATGGAATATCAGGTAATGAGAACAGTGCAGAGAAAAATAGTGTAGAAGTATGCACGTGTTTAGTATCTATGATACACGGAGAGTAGATCTGTTTAGTTTAAATCGCTGAAGAACTCTAGTGGATGCTTATGTTTGGCTTGTAGTACATATGAGAACAGCAACATTGGTACAAGTAGAATATCACTGGTAGTTAGTACAGGTACAAGGCTCCAAGCTATAGGACCATCACTTAGTGTAATCTATAGGAGTAATAGTACAAGGTTCTAAGCTTGAGGACCATTACTAAGTGTAAGTAGGGTTAATAGTACAAGGTTCTAAGCATGAGGACCATTACTTAGTGTAAGTAGGGTTAATAGTACAAGGTTCTAAGCTTGAGGACCATTACTTAGTGTAAGTAGGGTTAATAGTACAAGGTTCTTAGCTTGAGGACCATTACTTAGTGTAAGTAGGGTTAATAGTATAAGGTTCTAAGCTTGAGGACCGTTACTAAGTGTAAGTAGGGTTAATAGTACAAGGTTCTAAGCTTGAGGACCATTAGTTAGTGTAAGTAGGGTTAATAGTACAAGGTTCTAAGCTCAAGTACCATTACTTAGTGTAAGTAGGGTTAATAGTACAAGGTTCTAAGCATGTGTGTTCGAGTACCTAATCTTATACTAGTATTTATGCTATAATTCCAAGTACACAGGTTAAACCCACAAGGTCAATTACAATTAAGTACAGGCTCAATAAGTATTGAAAGTGGCACAGGAGACAATAGAACATTTAGATTTCCATGGCAATTATCTCTTTTAGGTGTGATAGGAGAGGGGGAGGGGGAGGGGGGAAGCAGGCAGAGGTAAGAGTGAGGGAAAAGCTTAATAATTATTATAGCATCTTCCATTACATCTTGTTTTGCAGAGATATAGCATAAAAGGAATCCTCTATGTACATGCTAATTGATAAAAGTCCATTGGCATTTCCCAGCTGCAGATAAATATCCCTTCTTTTCTCTCTCTCCACCTCTCGCTCTCCCCTCTCGGTCTCATTTGAAACAAGTCTTGTAAATGATTGTGCGTATCACTCACAGTCGGCAATTTGCGGTCTTCTTGCACATCACTGTATGCAGAAACCAATCGGACCGTGAACACACTACTTGTCCTAGTAAAGGAATTAAGAGCTTCCTAACTCAAAAGTACAGTACTTTATATTGTACAGTTACAGTATAACCTACCATGATCAAAGAGAAAAGAAATGCAGTGATTCAATAATAATAACAGAGCTGTGCCTAGCCAGCTGGAAGCCAGACTTGTTGTTTTGGTAGGAAATAAAATGCGCAACATCAACTGAACCAGATGGATGAAAATTAATCTACTTAAATGAATCTAGCCAAGGTCATTGCTTCACTTATCTTGCATATATGCTGTACTGTATACATACATGCTAAAATCATATGTAGGTGTATGTATTCTAGATAAAGGGACTGTTTTGATTATAGTGGGGAGGCATTTCTGCAGGCTTTTTACTTCTTTCATCTCATCACTGGGAATGGGATATGAATCGGCTTTTATTTACCACTTACATGACAAATGAATTGTTCTCTTTCTTATTGTAGGAGTTTGCTATTTGTGTAAAATTAAAATGCTATGCCCTTATCCCTTATCCCCCCCTTCCTCCCTCTCCCTATCTCAAACTAACCTCTTCCTTCACCTCTTTCAAAAATTGCTATGACAGAACAAGTAATACCTACAAATACAGATGCCTTGCCCCATGGACCCCATCAAGGATTCTCCTCCCCTCCCCCCCACCACCATTGAAGCCCTCTACATCCCAAACATTAACAGTATACTGCAACCTCTAAGCAGAAAAACCATCTGCCAAAAAGGAAAAAAACAAAAAACACAAGTTCATTTGGTTCATTGTATGGTATATATGTTAGATTGTAACACTTGATACAGAGGGAGGAAAGTACTGTATAAGGCATTATTGGCATTATTATATTTATTATGCCTTATTATTATAAGGCATTATGGATATATCCAGAAGCATGCAGTATAACAATTAAAAGAAGGGGATGGTGGGAGGGGGTGGGGGAGGGGGTGGGGGTGGGGGAAATGAAAACTTTAAAAAAGAATACAGATTGTAACTTTTGCAGGCACCGAAAGATTTAAGTGTAAAAGTGCACATACACAGTCTGTCGACGGGCTTTATTGCTGAGAGTTCCAACGCTTTCGCTGATTAATGGATTTAGTTGCATCTTCCAATTTCGTCTGAGCTGTGAAACGTTCGAGGTGAAATATTGATCCAATTCATCATGAGAAGATGGGTGGATGTAGTCGACCAAACATCTAGGATGCCAGGAAGAAGGAAGAAAAAGATGAAACAAGAAGAAAAAAAAACCAACGAGGGTAGAGAATACTCGAAGTGCTGGAAATGAAAGAATATTAACGTAGAGACAAGACACCAGTTTTTACCGTAACCTTGGCCTTTTCTTGTACTTGCGTTGGTATCTTGAATCAAGGTGTCTATCAGTTTCATTAATCAATAGTGAATTTCGTATCTGAGCAAGAGAAGATTGCGACAAAAATTGTGCTTTTGAATTGTACTTTTCTACGATAGTAAAATGTATTATGATTATTATTTTTATTATTATGATTATGATTATTGTTTGATTAATGCAACTCACAATGTAAGAAACTATAGGTCAAGAAACTGCCAAGTGTCATAAACTCTTAGAATGGGATTTTTGTGGGTGATCCATTTAGAAATACGTTAATTTCAGTCATTACATTCATGTAAATACTGTCTGTATCACCTACGCTACATCTGAAGCCAGTTTTTTAAAAGTTTTCTTTCATAGCTTTTTATGCACACAGAAGGTGACTGTTGCAACATATTTTGACATATGCCAATTTCTTCCAATCAGAATCCAATGGAATCTGAACGAGCCAATCAGAATGCTAGAACCTGACATCTTCACTTTATGCCAAGTTAATTCGACATTTGTCGATTTCCCATACATATTGACAGTTTCTTCCAATCAGAAGTGTTACAGAATGTCATGTGGCAGATTCCTGCCATCAAGATTGTAAGAAACTGAAATATGACAGTTTAATTTGACATATAAGACTGATTTCTCCCAATCAGAACTACAGAATCTGAATGAACCAATGAGAACACTGAGAAACTGTGATTTGTGGGGAAAGCATCATATGTCAAATTTCTCATGTAGTAAGATGATTTAGTCAAATGAGACATAGCATGAGTAACTGACATGCCAAATTAGTTTGACATACTGTATATATGTACTGGATTTCAGGACCTAAGGCTCGCTAGGCATCCCATACATTAAAGTATAGTACATTGAAACCGATTGCTCTGTTGATAGTAGCACTTACCATAAGCATTTTTGTTAATGGTAAATGTTAACTTTGTTCTGCATGACAAAGTCATTTAAAAATATTTGGAAAAAAAATTGTCTAAAACATAATTAGTTTTCTTGGAAGGAAAGAAAGAAAATGTGATAAGTAATAAAAAGAAGAAAAAATTGTTTGGCGGGACAAATTCACCTGGTTTCAGTGCTCAGACATTGTTTACATAAAGTGGTTTACTTCTTACACATCACCATGGCAATATCAAGACAGGTGCACATTTTGCTTTTTTCTTCTAGAACTTTTGAAAGGTACAGTAAACCAATAAGAAGGCATAGTGATGATTTCAGTTTCACCCTGGTGTCCCACTTTATTTAGACCTTTAAGTGTTGTACCTCTCATGAGAGAATGTCTGCCTGTGGATTTTATAATGTTATACAAACTATGCTACTATTGTTTATATAATTTGATCAATTTTCCAGTATCTTGCCACAAAGGTTCTTAACCTTCGATCACTCCCAGACTTTGAAGACTGTTAAATTGTGCGAATGAAAGCAAATTAACCTTCACAGGGGTTCGGAAGACTTTCCAAGTTTGAACATTAGTATCCATGGTTTGACTTTATAGCCTATTTTGAGAGTGCATGGTGGAGGTGAGGGAGGGAGGGGGAGGGAGGGGGAGGGAGGGGATGGAGGGGGAGGGTGGGGAGGGAGAGGGTATAGATGGGAATGAGATGGCAATCAGTGGCGTCAAGAGCCAGTTCTAACCCAGGGAAAATATGTCACTAGTCCCTTCTTTTAATTCTTCATCTTAGCTATCAAAAGTATATTCTAATGATAAATATAATTTATCCCATATTTCCCCAGCCCTTAATTGCCCTCAGGTTCTTTTATCTCCCATCCACCCCACCCCCCATCTCCCTCTTTATCAGGAATGGATGGCAATACTGACAAAATTTTATGGTGTTCAGGATTATGCATTCTGTTATCCTGTAGACAGCCTATAATGATATATATTTTGTACGGAAGGATTAAGCTGTACCCATTTTATGACTGCTTGTCCTGTTTGCCCCAAAGTTTGACCATTTGTGAGAAGACTTCATGTGAAGATTTCCACCACCCCCTGGATATACTAAATGTATGTTAATGTTGACTGAACACTTGAGCAAGTCTACAGTTAATATGACATCATACAAGCCACATATGGCATTGGATTGGTCAAGTTTTTCTTTTATAACAATGTTTATTTTCTTTAATAGAAACAGGTTTAACAAATGGCAAAGTTACAAATATTTTACAATATACCTTATACTGATATTGGGCTCAATAACACTCACTACTGCTTATTAGGATTCATACTGTGGTGTAAAAGTCTGTTAAATGGTATAAACCATTTCTGTTTTTTTTTTCTTCATATTTCTTGCACAATAGTTTACATCACCTTGAGCAAACCTGCTATGTCACTTTTCAGAGAAAGTAAAATTTTTAAATTAAAAAATGTGACATACAGTACAACATACTGTACATTGGTGAAGCTGTGTGAATCAGAACTGTGTGTAAATTACTGTAGCTTACAGTACAGTATGTACAAATAGAGTGAACCATATGCTGCTGCATGCGTGTGCGCAGTTTGGCAAACATGCTTTCCTTGTAGGTCACAAGGGTAAATCAGAAGGGCAAAATCATTTTTAATATCATAAGACATTTCTTCTACTCTTCATTGTCTGGAAGGTCAATTGTTTATCAGACAATTGAATGCCATAAATATCAAGCTGGGATATATAACATTCTACTAGGATCATGATTAAATTTAAGTTATGGCAAGTGAATATTCCCATGGCACCACAAGCTTGTGGAATGGGGAGGGGATATGGGCTGGGGGATGGGGGAGGGGTAAGGAATGATACTCTGAGTATTTTGTTTCAATGACATTTGACACATGATTGGTTGATTCATGGAATAAAGTAGTGTTCCAGTATTGTGCAGCATTTTTGAAGACTTAACTTTTGCCTGAGCACATGAAGTATCATCGCTCCTACTGTATGTGGAAAAATCTGCTAAACATTTTTGCAGTTTGTATACATCAATTTGCCCATCTTACATCGCAATACTATGCAAATCTATATTGCCCCATGCAGTTTAGTTCTGCATAGTATATACTGTACTATATTGCACGATAGCTTTGCATACTATATACTATGCAAAACTATACTGTACCATGCTACATTATACAATATTCAATCGGTTATTGCTGTGAAAGTTATAACTATTTTATTCTAATATAGATAATATTAATATTTATGTTGCACATTAATTACTAGTATGCTATCAACACACAAGAAAAAAAAGGCAAAATTTGCCTATTCAGGGAATAGTTTATTTTTGTATTGCATAGCAAAATGTTATGCAACATGAGCAAGTTGCTATGGTGTTTTTACACAGGACTCTGGCTTATTATGCACAAAAACTGATACTTTGTACGTTACATCCATGCACTTGTATGACAGCTTAGGCCATGTTGCATCTATACAGTAGGATAAGTATTCCCTGCACTGTAACAGATGTGTTACGAGCATTCAAAACTGTTTCACAGAAGTTGAACACTAAATTATTCCTAGCTGCCCTGTATTCAAGTAAAAGTGGAACTTTTGTTGTTTATGTTTGAATTGACTCCAAGTATAATTCATTAAAGACCCTGGATATGTAAACTGCACGCTGTTCGTAATATAGCACCCTAAGGGTGTAATACACATGTATGTAATATTTGTTTATCTATACGTATCAAGTTTTGAAAAGGGGAGATTCAGCGTTTCCAAAACTTGTTCGTCCATCCACACAGAAAAAAAGATGCTTGCAAGTTCTGCTAAATAAATACGATGCATAGCTTTCAAAAATTTTAAAATATTGTCGAGAAGACAATTAAGCTTGGATGATATCGTTCCTGCTCTTACCCTTAATGATGGCATTTACTTCCGCTTGGATAACGGTAAGGAGATGGGGAGATGCTTTTATGCCATGTCTTGTATGAGGACTTTGGGAGAAAATTTGCTGTTTGAATTAAGAGGAGGATGGTTTAATGGAGTAGTGGAGAGGATGGATTGATTGAGTTTTGAGTATTTCTTTAGATTACGATTAAATTCTTGTTTGTGATCTTGTTTAATTACGTGACATTTAAATTCTAATGATCCCAGTTCAGTCTTTTAGAAGGGCATTGACTGGTGATATAAGTATTAGCTGAAGGGATCGCCATGGTGATGTGTGTTATTACTTGAAGGGATCGCCACATGTGGTGATGTGTGTTATTACTGTCATCTAGTCGCATTTCATGCAAATTGGAAATATGAGGAATAGTTTAATTCGCAACAAATATAGTCTGCAAAATTTGCTGCAGTAGCTTTCATATCAATGTGAATTATTTTTTGCGAAATTTATTGGCAGTTTTGCGGCAAATAAATTATGTGGAATAAAAACACCGCTTATCATGAAACTTATATGTTTGTATTGCTTGAATTTTGCTGGAGCGTAGAAACTGTTGCACATCGTATCATGTTTACAGAACATTCATTTTGACTAATTAGACATACGTGCCTCATCCATACAGGGTATGTTCTTCAGTTGACAGTGTCTGATATTCATACACAGACCAGGGATGTGCCGGCACTGGGCAACCCCGCCCAGCACTAAAAATTACCCCCCAGCACTGTCTTAAAAATCTTGAATCCCGCCCAGCACTATTTTCATCTAAAATCCCGACATTCCTAACAATATATTCAACATAAATTGGGCCTAGCCTTTGCCAAGATCATGCAGACTAATAATGCATCAGTTACGCACGGCTCTTAATCGGTCCCTTGTAAAATCTCTTTGAAACAAACTAATAACTTTTACCAGGTACGTAATATATTTCACTAAAAAAAAATTAAAATGTAAATTGTTAGCAAAACTAGTACTTGTGTATATATGCTTAAAAAGTTACACAAGTGCCAGCATTTGGCATCTGAGCACCTTCAAAAATCGAAAACTTTCTCAAAGGAGAGGGGACACCCCGTTCCTTGGCGATCAGTATACCCGGCACTCAGGAAATCCTGGGCACATCCCTGACAGACGTTTCTCTAAATGTCATTTCCAGGCGTCTGACACTTGCTAAGTGTCACTTCCACGTGATCTGTAAAATCTGTGCGAGACTTTCATTTATTTGTGATAGGTTTCTGTCATCAAAATTATTTGCGAAAATATCATCTGGTTTTTTGAAAGTCTGTTTGGATATACTACTGTATGTACAGAATGTGAAAGGCTACATGCCTAAGAATGGCTTGGTCATTTTGAAATAGTAAAATAACATTGTGCTAGAAATATATAAATTGGTTGCAAGGAGCAGTTTTAGAAAAAGAACAGGGTATCTGCATTCCTGTCCGCTGCCTCCTTGTTATTATTGTACTTTTCTACTTACCTGGTCTTCTTCTAATTGGTTACAGTTTAGCACTGTCTCACCCAACCCCCGGGGGGGGGGCCCCTCTCCTCCCCTCCTTGATATTAATAATTATTTTGTGGTGTGGTAATACTGTTTGTTGCAGTTTGGGAAAGACTAGTTTACTTTATGTTAATTATTTTATAATTCTGTTTGTGACAGTTTTGAGAAGACCAGTTTACTTGATATTAATTATTTTGTGAGACTGTTTTGTGTTGAAAAATTAATGTGAAGACATAAACGTGAATGAATCGAGGCAGTGTTCGCTGCCTTCTGGTACAATTAATCAGCGGTATGCTCTGGAATATTTGAGTGCCGGGTGGATTTGTGCGGTAGTGGGATCAAAGTTCTGGGGGAAGGAGTCTCAGGGGTGGGAGGCCCCCTCCCCCCCCTTTGGAAAATTTTCAAATGAAGTATGATTAGATGGCAAATGCTATCTTTTCCTATTAATGGCGCAAACTTCTGTGCCAAGTATTCACCCATATGTTGGTAAATGGTAAAATTGATTAAATTTATCATCAAAAAAGGGCTGGGCGGAAATGTTTTAAAATGTTGTTTGTGATGGGCGGCATTCAGAAATGCCAGGCGCAGCAGCCCGCCTCCACTGCCTGGTATCAGCACATCCCTGTTAGTGCAATGTTTCTCTTGGCTTCACTCCTAGACGTAGTTCTAATAACGGTTTTACTCGTATAATGTATACACCTTTGAAAACATTTGAACTTAATCCTCAAATGATATATAAATTATTGAGGATGTTAATCTGGTAAAACTTTTTTTCCCCACTTTTAATTTATTATTTGTCTGCAAGGCTAGAGCTGATATTAGTACATAAAACTGTGCATTCCTTCAGTACAGTATGTAAAGGCACGCCAACTTTGAAGCCAAACAGCTAGTGAAGCTGTTGAAGTCATGTCACGTAATGTGTTGTACGTGCCAGGTTATATATCACAATAAGCAGCTTCCCCTAATATTCTCTGTCGTAAGAACTGTCAGATTTACGAGAGTATTAGCTTAACTTAATATATGTAGCCGCCAGATCGCTTTTATGGCCAGATGAGCGGTAACATGTGGTGATGCCCAAATGTCATTTTGGGACGAGAGCCGCGCTTCAATCCTCGTCTGCATAACATCTGTGATATTATCTCATTTGCAAACGCTACTGAACTTGCTGAATTGCACGCGCTCCAAAATACCGCAAATGCTAAGCTTGCCTGACAGTATTAAATCCACCGAAGAAGTATTTAATTTTGCTCACAAGTACCGAAACCATTGTAAACCCTGCAGGCCTATCAATTGAAAAAGAGTGAAATATATTTCATATTTTTGGTAAATTAGTCATTGCTATTATTATAAATGTCTAGTCTATTATCCAAACTATATTCAGTAAAACTGTATATCAATGGCATAAAAATGAAGCAAATTGTGGCATTTTTATCCCCTTTTTGTTTTGTTTTACCTGTCTCACATGTACATGTACAGTATGCACTCTGATCTACCTACTGAATGTATCTTGCAACGTTTCATTTCCCGACCCCATTGACCCGCCTCGCATCAATTTACCTCTGTTTTCTTCGGTGTCAAGCAATCGGACGTGATTACAGCTCACAGTTCAAGTCAGTCCATTTTTTTTTTACCTCTCAACTTTTGTCTTTTCTCAACTGTGAATATACAACAGAAGAAAAGAAACAAGTTACAACATGACGAAGGTTTTTCAACATCATTAATTTTTGTAGCTTTTTTGAAGCCAATCCCCTGTGGATGAACCTGCTGTCAGTGTTGCGTTTTATAGCTCTCACTTTGTAGTGCCTCAATGTTGTATTTAACGTAAGGGGCTCGCGGAGGAACATCAAAGATATTAAACCTATTAATTGAGGATACATTCTTGGTGTGATAAACTGCAGGGGTCTCACTTTGTCGTTAAAGTATTCATGTCGAGGCCGAGGGGGGGGGGTGCTGTTATGTGACATTATGACTCTGTTAATCTCTACAAAAGGGTATCTATATAGAATAAATGAGTCATCTATTCATGGCAGCAAGAAAGGGGAACTGGCAACTATAAAACAATCCAGTTGGTTTTTTAGACAAAATTCCCCAAACGGACCTGTGTTCTTTGACGTCTGGAATTGTTCACACTTTTCCTCCCTTTGGATTCAGATAGTGATAATTCAGAATAGATTCGATGAATATCACTACAACCAGAAATATTTGGAATATTTTATAGAAGACAACTTTTGTCTGCCTGTAGGAAAGACCTTTAGTGGCAATGGCTAATTGAAAACAAATTAAATAAAATAATAATAAAATAACAATATTTTGTTAATAAAATAATAATAATAACAAAATAAATCAGACAAATTAAATCAGTGGTATTTAAAAGGAATTACAATAATCAGATAATCCATGTTATCCCAAGTTTTGGTCACAAAGGAAAACCAAGGATAATCCTGCAAGACAGTTGTGAATATTCATCACATCAGTGGCATATTAAATGATCTTATAGTTTTGGTTAAGCTGTCAGTGTATACTTCTCATGGTGAGGAGATCAAAGATTCTTTTCAATTTTAGCATTGTACAGTAATTCATGTACAGTTAAATGTACAGTTAACAGAACTCTATTACGTCATGATCAATAATTCGCAGAACATTAACATTACGTATCAGATCCCACGCTCTTTGTGTTCAGCATTATATTTATTGTGAATCCCTGTGAGTTTACATGAAACCCTTTGTTTGGTATCAGCTAGACCCCCACACAATAGGGATCGCCGAACAGGAAGTTGCGGTTTCTATACAAGAAGGAAAGGCACAAAAGCTGTGTGATGTGCAGTACTGCTACTATTCATGCCTATTGTTATGTTGCTTTGTCAAAATGTGCATGTCTGTGTGTGTGTGTGACATACAACAATGGAAGTAAAAGGTCACTGCTGATTCCTGGCCGACCCCAAGCTGCGCTTGCATGACAAATTATGTAATAATAATAATAATAATACATAATTTTTATATAGAGCCAAACAAACTATGAAATAATTCTCGTAGTGCTTAACAGAATAATAACAATTATAACATATATGCTTTGGTGAAAAGATACGTTTTGAGAGCTGATTTGAAACTGTTCGTAATACTGAGCCTGGCGTCTGATTGGCTGTCGATCCATGTCACAGGGTCCAATAGAAATACAAGGCCTCGGTGGCCCAACACACATGTATTTCAAACAATTTAAGTTTCCTGCCTTGGTGCAGGGCTAACAAATTTAAGGAATCGTTCTGGTTAATTCCCAGATCTCCATGTTATAAGATCACAACACACTGTACATTAGCATGGGGCAGTAGTGATGTGACATTTCAAATTCTTTCCCACTGGTTTTGAAATTCCACCCCACACTTTAGCAGCTCTACAGCCATTGTGTTTGTAATTCTTGCAATGATCGTTCTCCACGAAAAAACTGTTTATTTAACCGATATACAACAGTTAGTAACATTAAGTGCTGCCTCCCTAAGTTTCCTCAGAATCTTACATTTTGAAGCCCCGTAGCTACAATTTTTTGGTCGTACATTTTCATGCTCTGGAACGTAGCTGGTTTCCATCTCTGTTGTTCACACACAACGCCTTTGCCCAGCAGTGACGCTCCATAAGTTATAGGGCAGATCGCAAATGTAATTACGTAGTACTTTCCAAAATGTAAAAGGAATTAATTACAGAAAGGAAATTTCATAAGACATCAAGATTGGTCCCCCTTTGCTTCGAGCCTGGTTCTATTATCACCTTTGGATGAAACAGTAATTTCATGTCGTACCTGGATGTGAATTAATTAATAGACTATCACCGCCTAAAGTAAAACCGTTTCTTTATTAGCCATGGTTCTACCTTGGAAGTCGGTAGTTTAAACTTGTTACTTTCTACCCAAGAATTCCTTGTTTATTCATGT
>KN887954.1:10839-23133 GCA_000934455.1 Apostichopus parvimensis | reverse complement strand
TTCAGGTTAATGGGTTACTTAAATATGATTATTGGATGTTTACATTACAAGATTGCCTGTAGCCTCACAAGGGTTTTATTACTTACGCTGAAGTGATTGTTTATGTACCGATCTGCATTATGAGTGTATCAGGAGTACAGCACTGCACTACAACTGTGGTGGAACCATCTTGTAATGAAAACTATCAAGTAGCTTATAAAACCATGCACAATTTGTTAATATTACAATGTCTTACAGTAGGTTGTTCAACTTTAAAGCAGTAGTACTGTACAGTAGTCCCACAAGTGTGTGGGTTAATGTACTTCTTTGTGACCGCCAAACTTATAAATCTTATAACTTAAAACTTATAAATCAATCTTATAAAGGGATAGTACTGTACTGCACAGGCTTAATGAATCAAAGAATAAAGAGGTGTTTTTAGCACTGAAAGTTTTTTTTTTTTTTTCCCTGACTCAATTATCTTTGACCAAAATTTATGGCTGTAGCCTGTTGCACATTACTCCACGCCTCCTCATTCAGTAACGAACGATGTAAGGACAGTTTGTTAATAATTCAGCATGGATTGATTTCTGTGTGAGTTTATGTTCTTGTGGTAGGTTGATAGTAGCAGTTATAGAGTTCTCTTGGAGTAGTACAGTTGTAACCCCTAGGTTAGATTATCATCTGAATTTACCAACATACTGTGGGGACTATAGGAAGGACATTAGCTCATCCCTTCCCCTTCCCCTTCCCCTTACCCTTACCCTTACCCCAGCCTCTTCGGTCACTGTTATAGTCTCACAGAAGATTATTCCAGCTCTTGAGGGTTTTTCCGTAGACTTGTAAATGTTACAATAGTCTTATCCTTTCTGATCCTACCTCTCCCACTCCACCCCCCCCCCTCTTCCCTCCCTTCCTCATCCTTACAAGCTTTCCTTTAAGAAATTGTTTCCATAGGGATTGCCTGTAAATAAAACCACAGTTCGGACACTAAGCAGCTTAACAATATTTTTTTTTTGCATGGTTATATTAAATTGATATTTTTAACTAAGGAAGGTACATTGTGCAGCAGCATGGCGCAATTAATCTTCATTGCTGTCTCTATTAAATCCTGCATCCTTCATTAGTGTGTGTTCTTGTAAGAAATTCTGCAGTATTGTCTTTCTGCCATTTTGGTTAATATCAATATTGGCTTTGATCTTGTCATGAAGAACTGCTGCAAAACCAAGTAAAAAAAAAATCAACATAATGATACAATTATAATTAAAAATTTAAAATGAAATTAAAGCCTGATTATGAATGCTGCAGTGAGGTGTTTCTGCCATTTTGGTTAATATCAATATTGGCTTTGATCTTGTCTTGTAGGACTGCTGCAGAACTATGTAAAAGAAAATCAGCATAATGATACAATTATAATTAAAAAAATTAAAATTAAATTAAAGCCTGATTATGGCATTTATACAACATTAGTCCCAATCACCTTATATTAGAATTAGAACTTTACCAATTTTAACAGAACAAACTGAATTATCAATTTAGCAATATCACTAGTCTTTGAAAAGATAAAATATGTATATGCTGATGGTACTGGAAGCCACTGGTTTGAAAAGTGACATAATGCTTAGAACTATATAGAATATAGAAATGTTGGAATACAGTATTGTTAAAATTGGGAGTCTGATCAGTTGCGATAAATGAGACAGTATGCTATCAAGCAACAATGATTGTGAATTGGAGTATAAAACATCCGCAAAATTTCTAGCAAGGAATCGTTTCAATGCACAACATAAGCTGCCCACTAGGCTGACGAACGACATGTGGAATTAAAATATGACACATTTTAAATATGAATCACAAATTTTTCTATTTTTTAAATATTCTGGTCAATATTGAGATGAAATTAATGAACAGTTGCATACATGTGTTAAAGTATAACTTTAAGAAGTAGTGAACAGAAAAACTTCAGCATACACACAAACAACAAGATTAACACACGATTGTACATGTACATGAACTGTATGTGAGATACACTATTAACATATTCTGATCAATTTTGAAATGAAATTAATGAACAGTTGCATACATGTGTTAAAGTATAACTTTAAGAAGTAGTGAACAGAAAAACTTTAGCATACGTACAAACAACAAGATTAACACACGATTGTACAGTACATGTACATGTACTGTATGTGAGATACACAAAATAATAATTGTGAGTCACCAATATAGATCACAAGCCAATCTGTCTTTCAGCATTTAAAACCAAGTAAGCTTCCAATTTTCAGGTTAATGGGTTACTTAAATATGATTATTGTTAATGAGCCATGCAAAAACTGAAAATTGTCAAATTTTGGTACTTTAACTCAATGAATTGCAGTAATTCATTCTACAATTTTAGTAAGTGTAACTCGTTTGGTATTAAATGTTTTAAAAAGAAAATTGCTGTACGCTGTAACACGAAGGAGGTCAAATCAGGAAGATGCAAGAAATTTATTATTGTGGCGGGGCGGTCAAATAAATGCCTAATATAGTTTCGTACTTCTAAGTAGAATTACATAATATCACAAACCCAAATTCTCTTTATTTACTGTACTGTACTGCCACACCCTTTGTACTCTGATACACATTAACATCACATGTACATTAGATCGTTACAAAAGAATAAAATAAATTTGGAAAGTATAAGTGTTAGAATTGGAAGGAGTCACTTATAAACACTTTGGACGAGCCGAATCAGGTCATTACTAAGAAATTTACCCGACTCAAGTGGGTTTCGCTGACTCAGACTCGTTAAAAGGATGAAGAAAGCAGGTAGCTTTACCTAATAGCTGTATTTGATGTCCTTTTTTTTTCTTTTTTTTCTTTTTTTTATTCCTATCGTTTTGACCTTGATATACATACAGTATTTAAGTTTTTAAGTCTAAATCACAGTGATTTAAAAGAAATGCAACTATTGCACTCATATGTATATTTGCTGCACTGCCCTGGATTACCAGGTGAATATTAAAGTATCTAGGTAAACCAACCAACCAATTAAATTCTGAATGACTACCTAGTTTCAAAACGCGTGTAACACAAACCATTTTTTGTAGAGGCTTGACCATATGATCATGTTAACAATATGGTAGGTGCTAATGATTCGAAGAAAGCCAAATAGATGAGTGAGGGATACAAAGAAAAAAACTTCCATTTTAGAAGAAAATCTAACTTGGTAGAAGAAATCTAACTTGAAAGGAGATTATTGAGAAGAGTAAAAAAGAAGACCAAAGTTGGGAATATTAAAGACATGACTCAGTGTAAAAAACTTATGGAAGAAAAGGTCTGATATTAAATATTTGTCATATTTATTGCCCAGAGAAATGTAAGCACATGTCTTTTCCCAGAAACATTTCCTGACAGACCAGGATGATTTCAGACCTTATGCAAGTTTTCTTTTCCTAAAACAATCATGTTTTTACTCTCAAAAAGAAATAGAACATTCTGGTGACCTGATGGAATGACTCCCCACTCAGGACCAGACAGACCCCCTTGTAGGTTACCTTGGAAATCTCAGACAAAAAATGAGATTAATTGCTGATTTGCTGGGTTTAAAAAAAATTTTTTTTACAAGATTATAAACCCCACTGTGAAAGGAAGCCAGACGTTACAGAATCTTATATATGTAGCTGTGTAGTTAAAGCAACACATAGGTGCAACACATAGCAACACAAAGCAACACATAGCAACATAGGTACAGTAGTCAAAACACTCTTAGTTGCGCATACATTACCAGACATATTAATATTAACCCATTATATATAATGTAGTACAAATTTATGTACAATACAGAATAAAGAACAGTAAAAATTTTCTCAGCTGATTTTGTAAAAACATACTGTATATTCAGTTTCTTCATATCTTTCTCAATATCAATTTTTGTAACATAATTTAAAAAAAAAAAAAAATCTTGAAAGTAAATTATTTATCTTATTTTTTCATGAGGTATTTTTTCATGGATGATTGTTGTGTAATATCTGTTCCTATCCACAAATTTTGTCCGTTCACGAATTCTAAAGTTCTGATATTCGACTATGTTGTGCAATGATCCCCTGAAATTTTAATTTTAATAGCATGCACATGTGTGTTTACATCATATCACATTTTTGTTCATGTTGACAATGTTTGTTTCTTCCAGGCATGCTGTTTATTAAGTTTGGTTTTCCTTGTTATATCCAAAGTGTGATTTTTCAAAATACCCGTCAAACAGATAAACATATTAGTCATTGAAAAATCACTAATTTTGACCTTGTTTATAATTATATATTTTATGTAAAATTGGATGGTTTATTAAGAGTGAAGCAAAATTGTTTGTATAGATGTTGAACCAAATATGACCCACCAAGTATTATCAAACAGTTATTTCTGTATTTTTTTGTTCAAAATTCTTCTGATTTTTAGGTTGACCCGTTGATCTGATTTAATATTTTTATTTGATTCTTACAAATATCCTTTCTTTATTTGTATAGGGTTAGTTTGTCTTTTGTTAGTTTATATGTTAGACATATAAAGTACAGTGTTTTTCTCATCTGGTGTAGGACATTTTCCCGTAAACATTTACTGAAACGTCTCCCAATTTATGTAAATTATGGTACAGTAGATTGCCACTCCAGACAGAATACTGTATAAAGCTGTGGAATGTTATTATTATTATTTTACCAAATTTATATAGCGCTCTTTTCATGCTTAAGCATGTTCAAGAGCGCTTTACAATGACAACAAATTGACAAAACCCTTAAAATATGAATACGAAAAATAAAATGGACGCAGCTTGAATATTAATATAAAAATATAAATGTATCTATAAGGAAATTTTTTAAAAACAATATAGATTTACAGTGAAATTCCTAAAAAGAAAAAAGTGAGTTTTAAGTAAATTAAAGTAACAAAATGACAAAGCCCCTTAAAATATGAATACGAAAAATAAAATGGACGCAGCTTGAATATTAATATAAAAATATAAATGTATCTATAAGGAAATTTTTTAAAAACAATATAGATTTACAGTGAAATTCCTATAAAAAGAAAAAGTGAGTTTTAAGTAATTTCTTAAAAATGGCTGATGTGTACAACAAGCCATTTTACACTACGTGTGGCATTGGGAATAGTTTTACAAATGAAAATAGTTTCCATGCAATAACAACCTCTTGCACCATATTTAGATTTGAGTTAGCCAAATTTTGTCAAAACCAGTCGCCTGTACATTTAATGGGCAAACTTGTACGATCGGTGTCGTAAGCGACATCAAACGACGTCACCCAAATTTCCGTACGGTAGGGGGAAGAGTTTACCTATGAATTCCTACGTAATAGCTTCGTTACCTTGCCTTTGGGGATGGACTTTAATTCAGCTTTTATCCTATTTTGACTTGCACAGAGCAACCTTCCCAGAGGGTGAAATTCATCTTAGGAGACGAGAGCACAGCTGATGAAGAGCACCAGAGCCACGAAGTCTTCACGGAATTAGAAGAACTCAGCACGGCTCAGGATGGCGATGAGATGGAATGGAAAGAAACGGCGAGGTGAATCAACTTCTTAAATTAAACAACTTGAAAAAACATTTCTGTCCCTTGTTGAGAAGGAATAAAAGATCACCAAACATGCTGGGAAATCCATCGTTAAAAGTGCCCAGGTCTGGGGACTTGAATGTTTCTAAATATTGGTCCAAAAATTGCTAGATATATACCAAATGGGCCACTAGGTGTACCTGCCTGGTGTACTTGTGCTCATATATACTCACTCATACTACCTGGTATACCTGCACTCATATATACTCACTCACTCATACTGCCTTCACACAAAGGAGACATGCACTCGGTATTTCTCTTCAAACCCTTCATCTTTGCCCGTTAGAAATTTTTAGTATTACATCCTGTAGTGATGGATCTTGGTTTTATCCTTACTCAATATATCTGCTGCACAGCTTCTAGTGATGTTAAGTGAACATGTGTAAGAAGATCCTGAATAAATTCAGTCTGGCTTTTAAAGAGAGAAAGAAAGGAATACTCAATCATTGATTTTTTTTTTTGGAAAGAAGAGTTTTCCTTTCATGCAATGTTTTGTTTACATAGTTTTCGTTAAAGCGAGGTCTACCTTCGATGATAACACACGTAGGAATTTAATACGAAATATAAGTACGGAAAAGGGAAAAGAAGTAAGCTTTATATGTCCATCCATAATATGAAGGAGCTGATTGGAGGACATGTCTTCTCCATCATATCTTCTCTCGCCTCTCGGAAACATTATTAAAATTTATCTCCTCGAGTGTTAGAATTATAGCGTCACATGAATGTTATCGCGAGGTGAAATATTTAATTCCCTCAAGAGTAGAGATTTCTGATAATTTTAATCCTGCTAGGATGGAAACGTCAGGCCAACTTACTTTTACACAAATTTTAACAGGTCTCGGAATTCATTACCTTAAATTTCATTTTTTTCCCGCCGAGTACTCCTGGCATCGATGTCAAGAAAATGTTGAGATTATGCCACGTTTTCTGCATTTTCTCATCCATTATGTATGCTTGGAGGGCCGCATCCACATAATTTTTTTTTGGGGGGGGGAGGATGATATGGTTCACATGAGTTCTCTGTATAAATGAGACGTTACCTGCGATTGGTAAAACTTGTAATAATAATAGTAAAGAACAATAGGTAAGTATCAAAGGATAATAATTAATTATGCAAATAACCATGATGACAACATCAAGATCAGTGACAACATCAATAACGAGAACATGAACATCATCATTGAACATGACCAACCACACCACCAGCAACAGCAACAACATCAACAACACATCAAGCTGACAACATCAGTTACAAAATCAACGACAAAAGGCATCACCATCATTGATTGACATTACCAGCAACAAGATCAACAATGTCAACATCATCATGTCAATAACAACACATAGATGGTAACATCAACACCAAGGATATCACCATCATTAACTTCACTCAACAACATCATCAACAGTGTCAACATCATCATGTCAACAACAACACATAGATGGTAACATCAACACCAAGGATATCACCATCATTATCTTCACTCAACAACATCATCAACAATGTCAACATCATCATGTCAACAGTAACACATAGATGGTAACATCAACACCAAGGATATCACCATCATTAACGTCACTCAATAACATCATCAACAATGTCGACATCATCATGTCAACAACAACACAGATGGTAACATCAACACCAAGGATATCACCATCATTAACTTCACTCAACAACATCATCTGCAGCATCAACAGTGTCAACATCAACAACACATAGATGGCAACATCAACACCAAGGATATCACCATCATTAACTTCACTCTCAACAACATCATCAGCAGCATCAACAGTGTCAACAACCACAGCAATGTATTAAGCTGTGTGTTAGGGTGCATTGTTGGTTTATATTGCACATATGACTATAAATGGTGGAAGCTGATCGTGTTGGGATATCAACAGGCTTAGCTCATTGCAGAGAAACAGAATACTCTGCTTCTTCCCTCTTCGAATCATCTGACATATCGCAAGTTGCTGTGTGCGTTCAAGTTTTCATCATTTCCATCAGTTTATGCAAATTTATTTGTATTCCCTGGAATGTACAGTACGTGGTCGACTGTCAAACGTTTCCGTGAAAAGATTGCAGTTTCCTCTTGTTCATCTTTAGACCAATCACTGTGATATTCTGTTTCAGATGGATCAAGTACGAAGAGGCGGTGGACGAAGGAGCAGGGAGATGGAGCAAGCCTCACATAGCGACTCTATCCCTACACAGCCTCTTTGAGCTTCGAAACTGTCTGATGAACGGAGCTGTCTGTCTGGATATGGATGCAGGGAACCTAGACTTAATAGCAGGTACACAAGAGAGAGACGAGGGCGAGGGTGATGTTTACCATACCAAATTATATATTATGATTATCATCATCAGTTTAATGTGACTATTGGATAACTAGTCGTGTGCAATACATACACACAGAATGAATGATAGCAGATGTGTGGAACATTGGGCATAAATGATGATAGTTGATGTTTGATTACACGATAGTGATGATGATGATATTATATTATATTATGATCATTAATTATTAATATTAGATACTCCTTGTGTGCAATACACAGAATGAATGATAACAGATGCGTGGAACTTTGGTCATAAAATGATGATAGTTGATGTTTGGTTTGATATATCATGATCAATAATGATTTATGAATATGTAGCTAATAAGTCCATGTACAAAGAATGACATCAGGTCAATAGGACATTGGTCTAAAAGTGATAATGGTCGATGTCAAATGATGATATATCATTAATATCATCAATTGTTATTGTTCATTGAGAAATGATAATAGTAGATGCAGGGAAGAGTTTGACTTGACAGACAATTTAATAATGAGACAAGAATGATAATATAACATGATCATCAGTTGTGAGCATTCATCATTTATAATCGAGTCCTTGTACATGTATATTGAGCTCAGTTCAGAATAAATTCAGAAATTTTGGCTTAATGGATGGCATAATATGAGAGGTGACCTTTGACCCTGTCGCCATCACCATCACCATCGGGCTAAAATTTGAGTGATGGAGAAGCAAGTTGGTTTACCACCATGTAGTTGAATCCTCATAGGTTTTCAATAACGATGTCTGCAATTTTAACCGACAGATTTGGTGATGGAAAAGCTATCGAACCTTGGCCAACTTGACGATGACAAGAAAGAACAGGTGAAGGCTGCTCTGCTCAAGAAACACCATCACCATGGCCAGAAGAAACAGAGGAAGTCCAACACTGCCCTCATGCCCATGATCAGAACCTTAACAGACATCGGACGATCCCTCTCAAATAGTGGGAATCAGCATGTCAGTATGGAAGAAGGTACGAAGACTAACCCCTTCCACCCCTCCCTCCTAGCCTAGTCCCATCTAACCTTTTACCATCCCTCCCTCGTCTAACCCCTTCCACCCCTCCCTCCTAGCCTTTACCCATCTAACCTTTCCCCATGTCTACCTCCTTATCTTCAACCCACTCCTACAATTTCCTTCCATCAAATTAGTGTTTTAGAGACGTATGTGTCTAAACTACCAAAAAAGTGTTATCACTTTCCTTAAGACAATTTATCCGTCAACTTGACAATGGTGAGAATATTTGTGTTCTTTTACAAGATGACAGCACTAGTTACAATCCATCTGATCTTTGCTCTGTGGTGTTGTTTCATCTGTCCAGTTTATATATGAACAATGTTTGCTAAAATTCTGCTAAAAAATGAGATTTGTATACTGTACAAGTCATACGTGATATAAACAGCAAACTGCAGGCTAAGAGCCTCAGGCTCCAAGTATCTTCTTGAAGTTTCTGTAAAACGTCCCAAAAGAAATGTTAATCAATTCTTGAACAGGCCCCACAAATACAAATTGTTGTTGTTTGTTTGATAATATTGTTGCTCACTTGATGATATTGTTGTGATTTGTAATGCATTGGCCAGTGTGATGTGTACAATTGATACTACCACAAACAAGTATACAAGTCCTTAAATTCCATCACAGTAAACAGTGTATTTATACTATCATTTGTTCATTTTTCGATGACGTTATGCATCATGTCCCTTGAGTGGAGTTTTAATTCTAGTTTGTTTGTTTTCCCTGTAATTTTGTAACTTTTCCGCCACTTTTAATTTTGCCACTTTCTATTTTTTCCTTCTGTTTTTAGCTGCTGCCCACATTGACAGCCACGCTTCTACTCCAAACTTTCACAAAACTAACTCTTTAACGGTGGAGAGTGAGATGTCAGACACTGCCAGTGAGGGTATGGTGAAGGTGGCCAGTGGTCCTAGCATGAAGGTAAGAGTGGGGTATCATGTAGGCCAGCTGTCTCGGTTCAGTCACTTGCACCATATACAACAAAATACCACACTCTCAAGTGGATTCTGTTATTTTTCATTGAAGTAGTTTATTGTTGAAAAGTAAAAGCTATGAAATAGTTGCCAATCTCCAAAATGGTGTATTTAGCTGGAAAGCATCGTTTGAACTTAATTCAACCATGTTATCAGCTCTTTAAAGTATTCTAGCAATCAAACAATCGGAGATACATGGACATTTTCACCAGATGAAGAAGGTTAATCAGCAAATAATTATTGATCTTGAATCAATTGCCCAACATTTCCTCCCACTGGACAGTTTTCATACAAACAGCAACATTTTAAAGCTTTTAAACCATTTGTTTAATTTTACTTCATGAATTTTAATTGAAACACAATTGACTAGGCAAAACATAGGAACTAAATTGTTACAACAGGATGATAGCTTTGAATAGCAATCCTACAAAGTTACTCGCATCTCAACTCAAACAGGCTGTTTTAACGCATGAAGTCAATTTGCATATCAGCCCAGAATGTTATAAGCAAATTAGACAAAAATGGATACATTTGCTGTTAAGGTGTTGTAGATTTTGTACATTGATGAATGACAGACCGCCTAGCGTTTGCTACAGATGCTATTGAAACGTGTAAGAGCGTGTTTGTGTATATATAAAAATGAAACAAAACTGTTAGCAAACTGCTTATCCACTAAATAGCCTGTGTAAGAGAATGTGTAAAATTAAGAGGTGTCCAGTGCATATCTATTTAGTTTTGCTAAGTGTTATCAATTCTTGGAATTGATTCTTCTGAAACGTGGTGTGCAAGCAAAGAAAAAATTTGTTTTTTTTGTTTCATCACCTTGACAACTCTTTTCAATTTATTTGTTTCCAATAGACAGTTAGCTAGCAATGTTTGCGATCCAGTTACAATTCAATAATGTTCAAGGTATGAATTATTATGGTGCTCATTATTACACAACTACCCTACGATATACTGTGTAACAGAAATGATGCTGCCTAGTGTATTATGTTACTGTTGTTAAACAGGGTGTGTAGCATAAAAACAGAGTAATTATCAGGAAAAAAAATTGATATTGCTTTAGAGACATGAAAATTCCTCAGATTAATTTTGGAGTACCCTGTCACCCACACATTATACTTGACTCTCGAAATAAGTATAATATTCACCAGACATTTGTGAACTCTTAAGTACCTTTTACTCGATGTCGAGTTGTGTAGTGTACTCAAGTGTCTGTGATTTTAAATGAAAATAACCCATATTAGTCATCTTAAGGATTTTACCTGTTGATCGTTCATAAGATTTGACTTGACTTCTATATAACCTCCCTCCACTCTGGAATTTCATTTGTAAAAGAGCGTGGGAACTACAATATGCAACTTTTATATTGTGAATGATATTTTTGGTGACTTCCAATCAATGAAGTCTAATATTCCATGAATTAGGTGTACACTTCATAAAGATGTTGAATGGTTCTTGTGTGTAAACCTTTGACCGCTTATCTGTTTTTTTTTTTCACAGGCAAGAACAAGTTTCATGCGAAAGATACCGCAGAATGCCGAGGCATCCAACGTTCTGGTGGGAGAGGTCGATTTCCTGCCCCGCCCAATTATCGCCTTTGTGCGATTGCTTCATTCGGTTCTACTCGGCGACCTGACGGAGGTGCCGATTCCAACCAGGTTCCTCTTCATCATGCTCGGTCCCCCGACGGAGCAATCCTCCAGATACCACGAGATTGGTCGGTGCATCGCTACTCTGATGTCAGACAAGGTACGACTCACTCTCAATATCTCTGTCATTCGTTACGTTTTACACAAGGACTAGAAAAACACAATTCTTCTCAAGCAACCTTGAGATCACCTGTACTAAGAGAGCAACACAAGACTGTGTGAAAAGACTACAACAGAAAATACTACGACAGGAAAGACTACAACGCAAGAGAAAAACAATAGGAAGACTACGACACAATAGACTACAACACAAAAGACTACAACTAGAAAGACTACAACACAAGAGAAAAACAATAGGAAAGACTACAATACAAAAGACCAACACAAAAGACTGCAACACAAAAGACTGCAAAACAAAAGACTACAACACAAAATACTACAACACAAAAGACTGCAACACAAAAGACTATAACACAAAAGACTACAACACAAAAGACTAAAACACAAAAGACTAAAACACAGAAGACTACAACACAAAATACTACAACAGAAAAGACTACAACACAAAAGACTACAACACAATAGACTACAACACAAAAGATTACAACACAGAAGACTACAACACAAAGACTACAACACAAAAGACTACAACACAAAATACTACAACAGAAAAGACTACAACACAAAAGACTACAACACAAAAGACTAAAACACAAAAGACTACAACAC
>KN887952.1:74143-92570 GCA_000934455.1 Apostichopus parvimensis | reverse complement strand
CCTCCTCCTCCCTCCTGCTCCCTCCCCTCCCCTTCTTACTGTATGTCTTAGCACTAGAGTGATGGTTATCTGTAATCTCAAGTCCTCACACCAACCCTTCATTTCTTTTTCAAATTACATTCATACAGTGACCTCAAATCATTCAGGCGCTTTTTCAGTGAGGATGAACAACCGTTACATAGTTTATACCCGACAAGCGCATATACTAGTATCCACCTATATATTGTCATGCAGCCTACCACACATCAATCATAGCCTATACTTGTAGTGACTACGTACTCATATTTTAATTTAGCTACACATGTTCACGCATTCGGCCTTTTTGAATAAAAGCATGGAACTAGTTCAATATTATATGTACACGTGCTATAGGAGCGCTGTATCATAGTACTCATACAAGGGGAATTTCATTCTGTTCTACTCGTTCTACAAGTCTATACTCTATTGACATTATGTCCAAACCTCAGCTTTGATTTAAGAAAAAAGATGCAGTTATTTATTATATTTATATATTATATTTACAGGTTTGATTACCTACTAAAATCGACACTGCATATAGAGATTGTGTTTAGATCGGTAGCGTCTCCTAAAATTCAAGTTGAGTTCAAAAAGTCATGTAGTTGGTTGGATAATTATCGCAATAGATTATCGCAATAGATTATCGCAATAGATTATCGCAATAGATCAAAATTCTATAGAATGCTTTGAAACAAAGATATAAATAAGCAATTAAATATGCTCATCTTATAGCACTTTGATCGCCAAATGTAATATTACCCTTTTCAAAGGAGCGAGAAGACCAAATTCGTAAGCAGGCGCAGCGTCGCACGTATGAAACGTTGCCACTACTTGCTCGAGTTAAATTCATGTAATGATAAAATATTTGGTTATGTACGTCAATTTTTACCGTAACGCATGATATTACGTCACGAGAAATCAGATATAAAAAGGACTGAAAAATCTTCTTTCTTTCTGTATGGAATGAATTACTGTATGTCATATTAGTTAATATATATTTAAAGAAAAACAAATGTCCATATTTGAGGACCAATATAATACTTTTCCAGTTGGGGAGGAGTGACATAAATAGCTCCCAGTTATCCCCATATGCACAGTATAGAGTTACAAAGGTATTTTAATGACAAGTTATATAGTAAGAAATACACTTCACATCCATCACTACAGAGAGCCACCGCATTACAATGAATATAGCCTAACTCTACTCAGGGTAAAGGAAGGGGGTTCTTCCCCCTCCTTTCTGAAAACTGTTGACACTAAAATAAGCTCCAAATATATTCACTAGAAATTAGATAGAAATATATTATTTTGATAAAAGTCTACACGCTATGTGCATGGTCAGTACATACATTCCTAAAATATCACCGTCGATATTTTATTATGCTCCGCTTCATATTTCGTAATTAAACTACCCATACGTTCCTCCCAGCTTCTTCCGTCTCTCCCCAGCCCCCCTCCATCCCCACCCCTCCACCGTTTCGAGAAAAACCTTATCCTCCTCTGTTATTAATCTCCTACAACATCAAGCTAACCTGTAACATCATTTTGAATTTCTTCATTGATGGCATATATTACCATACATGAATACAATAAGAGACATTACTTGAATAGCTCCCAACGAAATTAGGGGAGGGGGATGCTTACCTGTGGATCCATAATTCTGTAGCAGTAAATGGAAACATGCAAGCACCAAGCAGAGCTGCAGGTTGGATAACATATGTGGACGTTTCAAAGCCATATGAAACCAGCATATCTCACAGTTTCCAATTCAGTTGTATATGGTTATCTCCTTTTTGAGGGTAAAAAATCCCAGACTTTCTTTCTCAACCCCTGCGGTATAATATTTGTTTTGAAATATACGGCTGTCAGATAATTTATCTTTCCATTTCAGCTCTGATATTTTGCTCCACAAAACGAGAAATTCAGAGTCCGGTTGAACTCTACCAGGGTGTGTCAGATAACTGAGAATTGATACCGCTTGAGTACTGGAGGTTTAAGTCTCTCTAAAAAATCACTCTCTATTCACTGAACCCTGTGCATTGAAATAATAATGACAGTCCCTTTCAATGTGCACACCCACTGAATCCCGTTCTCTTATCTAATACGTAATGCCAGACTTGAAAAGCGTAGTAACAATAGGGTCTTAAAGCAAATTCCGTTCTGAAAAGAGTCGTTCTTATAATTTTCCAGTCGCTCTGTACACATCGGATTTTCTGGTATCTTCATCCCCCTCTGTCTGTAAAGGAATCTTAAAGATGAAGGCTTTGTTAACTGGCAAGATCTAAATAAGAGGCACTTTTAATCGGGCCTCGATGACTTGCATGGCAGTCGGACGACGATTATATATAAGAGGCAAAATAATTTGCGTTGTATACTTTCCAGTAAGTATATGCTTATTCAGGCCCAGAACAGGAGTACGAAGAAAAATAATGAAATGGCCCCAAAATTAAGTCAACTTTCACACGTACTCCCCTCCCATTTAAGGTGTACAATATAGTGACACGAAACGGGTTAATATGTTAAAATGGCAACAAACTTTGAAAGACTTGAAACAAACTTCTCGGGATGTTTGCAAGTTTTCGGAATGTATACTTAGCTGTTAGTTGTAACATTGAATCTGGGATACAATTTGAGTAATGCAGTCTTAACTGAACTTTGGCACCACGATGCCAACTGTCAGTAAAGACGTCACATTTCTTAGTTGAAACTGCAAAATTACGAGAATTGAAATGTCGGCATTCTGAGATAACTCTTTGACAAATTTTCGAGGCAAAATGCCGAAGGTAAGGTTGAGATACAATGTCGAAATATCGAAATAAATATCAGAATTGAGAGGTAAAACGTCGAAATTTATTTATAAAACGTGGTAACTTAATGGTTCAATATCAATTTTTCGAGATTAAATATAGAAATTTTAGGCATAAATTCGTAAAAATGTTCACATCAAAATCGAAATTTCGGCACAAAACATAAACATAATAAGGCAAAAGGTCTCATGTTTTCGATCAAGATGCACATTCTTAAAGTTAAAACCTTTAAATTTTCAGCACCAAACATGAACATTTTAAGATTAAAAGTAGAACTTCGAGGTATACGTACAACGTATATTTATATATTATATAAGGGTATACTAAGTTGGTAACCCGCTTCAGAAATCTAGAGTACATTTACATTATTGTATGGCATTCATGCAAGGAGACAAAGAGCCACTTTCATAAAGAGGGCGCCTGTTAAAAACAATGTTTTGCCTTGGTTTGACACTTCGCCACATGATTCATAATGGAGAAGAATGAAGACAAAATCTTTCATCTGGAACTAACGCATCAGCTTCGTGTCTAGTGATATCTCGAAATATACCATCCAAACGATACAGCATCATGCCCAAGTTAGATATATAATTATCAATTGTTAGTTGGCCTATGACTGAGCAGACGTTGTCGACCCTTAAGTTGAAGGGTGTGAAGACTCGCGCAAATAGAAACGTCTAATGCCGGTAATCCGACCTAGTTTCGAATGAGGTGTAACAGAAGTGTTAGACACCACCATCGATCCCAGAAAATACGCACACAGCTTGCTACCTTCGGTAATTAGACACTAGTGTACAGTCAGTACATACAGCTGCGGTCAATACCCACAGCACAGTGTACAAACGATACAGCGATGGACATCTCAGGTCCAGCTAAAGATAACAAGGTATCACGTTTCATTACTGTCTGCATTTTGTAGCGACACGAACAAAACGTCACTTGCGAGCAACAGAAAGTTAACTTTTTCAGATGGCCGCACGCGGTTTGGGGCGAGTCTTCAATGCCTTTCAGGTTTTGATTTGGCAATAATACATTTATTTCTATAATTCGTTTGTAATTTCGAGTTCATAATTTTGTTTTGATCTAGTATAGTGAGTTGATTTCGCGATTTATTTAATATTTTTTAAGGTAAGTTTGATTATTATTATTTTTTTTTTGCGGTCAATAGCTTCCCACATGCAGATATCAACAGGGACAGACGTATACATCAAGGCCGTCATGTTTATGCCATCAATAAGGACAGACTTCAAAATCAGGGCCGTATCCAGGATTTGAAGAGGATGGTGTGTGGCCCTGCAGTGGGGTCATTGAAGCCAACTGCCATGGGGGAGGTCTGGGGTCCTTCCTCTTAAAATAAACTTCAAACTGTAGACGTTAAATGGTGCATCCTGAGACATATTGACACTTTAAAGTAGGTCTGAAATTGTATAGGTCTACACGCAAGGTTATATTCTATTTTTGTGTAGAGTTGAAGGAGGGTGGGTGTAGAGTTGAAGGAGGGTGGGGGGGGGGGGAGTTACACCACACACCCCTGGAACCGACCCTTTATACGTTAATCTATTTTACCTTCTTTTTCCTTGGTGGAAAAACTTGTTCTTGGTATCTTCTTGTTCATGATGGGTTATGTAACGTACGTTTGAATTTTAATGCGCTTATGCACTTTGGGTTCAATCAATCGACATGAGACTAAAGGTGTAAACGTGATTTCACAATGGCGGTGGACCGTATGGGTAACTCACCCGTGAAAGCTTATCCATGTCGCTGAAAAACATTTCAAAATACGCTGACCAAAGTGGCCTTAAAGTGTCACATGATAGGGCAAAATCAGGAAATATCACCATGGCAAACTTGGCAAAGAATGTTAATATCAACGTTGTTAGGATCAGAAAATGGCTGAGAATGCAATTAGTCGTTGGGCTGCAAGTATTTTGGTCGGGAAGTATTACATGTCCATCGATTCTGTCGTCTGCTAAATAAATATCGTCATCAACGGAGCTTCTACCGACATCCGCTTTCCTAAACTCTACATTCGCTATACTTGCTGCTTCTGACTCTGTTATCTCTAAATTTGTGACAGGTTTATTTTCCATTTTAGAGCAAAAGTCTCTCGTATCATGGTCGTGTTTATCTTCTTCCTTCATACTCTCATCAAGGAACACTTCAATCCGCTCTCTTTGAAAATCCAGAGGAAGAAATCCACGTGACGTGATTCTTATAATACTTTCGCTTTCTTGTGGAAAGCTACAACCTTTTGACGGGGATTTACCAGTTTTTGTTCCGACCGGTTCGTCCAGGGATCTGCTGCCCTCTGTTACTCCCAATCGGTGCGTCGTCTCCGTTTCCCATTTTCCTGTTCGTCGTCTCATGTCTGAGACGAAACTTTTATTTAAATCATGAACGAAAGTTCCTTCTGTTGTGTCTTCTTTTGACCAACTGGAGTCCATTGCAATGGCATCTGATTCCATGTTCCTATCAAGGTGTATTTGTGCAACATTTTTGCTACAAATTCCTTCAAGCGTGCTTTTGGTTGTACCTTTTGTTGTGACATCATGAATAAGAGTAGTACACAAAGGCCTTAGTCGCTCCACGTGCAACTGTCTACGAATTTGAAATTTGATCAATTTTTTAAACCCCGTTAACGGATCCCTTCGTCTGCAGGTTCTCTCATTCGAGGGAATGGCATCTAATAATGACAACAAAGATAAGACTCATCTTAATGATAATCACTGCTGGCTATATATATATATATATATATATATATATATATATATATATATTGTTTCGCAATATTAAAGGAGACACAATCCCATAACATCATCATCGGTCTATGTGATAGAAATAACAGTCGTGAACAACAGGTAAGAAAAATATTATTTCCAGGGTGTTTTTTTGGGAGATATCACTGATTTATTGTTCCTTATGAAATCATGCACCCGCAGGTGCTTCAGATTTATATATTTGTTCTTCGTTTAGCTGCAACGTTTATTTTCAGCAATGGGAATGGGTTTTACAAATGTTGAATCTAAAATATTGAAGCTCTAAACACAACCAACTAATGGTATTGGTTTTAGTGTCAACACTGCGTTAAAGTTTTTATTTGAAAATACGAAAAAGAAAACCAGCGAGGATGTAAAAAATTTCGGAACATATAGTGGCACCATGACATCACATATTTGCAACTGAATGGTAACTCCCAGACACGACTTTTTAACTAGGATATCTCCCAAGAGAGGAAGAGTATTCCATGGAGATACATAGCTCCGTGATTTTTATCAGTGCATGGAAAATTTGTTCTTCACAAATATCTCTGCCATGCATATAAGCTTAATATGATGGAAGGGTTTGTGTCCTCTTTAACGTTAAACACTGTAACTGCTAACCCAAGTCTTAAACAAAGATAAGCTTAGAAATCTATTGCTAAAAATCGTAAACTGAAAACCTCAAAATTATTTATAATCCTTTTTGTTGCATCTGAACTTTGAGGAACTAGGCCTACTCAGACTATGCCACATAAATTACTTTTCAATCTAGCCTAGTGCATGCCATGGATTAGTATGACAATGCAATGCATTTGCTTAACCTTATACCAATGGTATGAAAACAGTATATAAAGGAAGTATTTTGACTCATAGCCTACAGAATTCCTCGGCGAAGAACTTACCAACCATGGCAGCAAATATTTTCAATTGTTCAAACCTTTTCTGAATGCGACACCACAAGTTGTCTGTTCGGTCGTATATAGAAACATTCAAAATCGTTACTACATCATTTGAGCGCGATTGCACGAGATACGTTACATTTGAGTTAGGTACGCGTGCCATGAGCGGGATATTTTTTCAGCGCCGGAGGCGTATTCTACTAGATAACGCGTTCTTTCGTGTCACATAAATCGCCATATATTGCCTGCTTTCCCTCTGCGCGCCTCTTCAACTTGAAGAAGTTTGTGTTAAACTTGTGATATGAACATTCGTTGCTTTTCTACCAAAAGTAAAATGGGACTCAATGGGAGATACTGCAGTGCCAGGCACGTAGCGAGGAATTGGCCAAGGGAGGGGCGAAGCTTGTAGGCAAACTATCTAAGCGTAGCGCCATGAGTTGGCGCGAAGCGTACGAGAAAATTTTGACCGAAAATGCCTCCCAGATCGCTGGAAATGGCACTTCCAAGGCCTTGTAAGTTGCATCTAAGCATTTCTATTTTGAAATTACTAGCGATATCATAAAAAAATACAAAAAATATGCTCAAGGGGGGGGGGGGGGGGGGGCGGGCGGTCGCCCGCTGCGCCCACTTGGCTACGCGCTTGTGCAGTGCACGTTAAAATTCTGGCCCAGCGAGCCCTAAACAATGACAATGAATGACAATGACAATGAAACAGTTTATTTCCAGCATAAATACTCAGTATGACATTTACATATGAAAGTAAACAATACCAAAAAGCCCATATTTAGACTTAAAAAAAAATCCACTCTGTAATGCTTCTCAAATTTATTCCCATTACTGCTGCGGTAATATACTTACGCTTGTGTGAAGAATGAGACATCGAAGTTAAAACAAAGTTTTGAAACTTGAAGGATTATTTTGTGCTTGTGAATCAGAAGGATCTGAAAATGATATGCCATTGAATGTGGCATTTAAACACTTCCATACCGTGATATGTGTTCTTTGCGCATGCCCGTATGTTGAAAAGGGGAATTTCCTGAAGCTAAAAGAACGATGAAGCGCACACTATCCGCTTATGCTGCAGCTGTTTCCACACGTACGTGTGAAATGTACAAACAACAGCTGCAAGTAGTGTTCCGCGTCAGAGTTGGTTGGCGCATGTTAATATCATACTAAAGGTATAAACGCATCGCTTTGACCTGATTATTCACTAAATAAAACAAAGCTTGAATAACCTTATTTAGTGAATTCATTACATTTTGATTCCATTTCTTTCTGCAGTTAAAACGATTAAATTCAGCAACACCAACGTACAGCTTAACTTACGTTGGTCAGCGTATAATACACCTTAATATATCCATTGGCCCAGTTACGCGAAACTGCTGCTGGCAGAAGAGAGTATTATAACTGTTTGGAATTTGTGGAGCCTTGTGGAGGTCTTACAGTATGACATGAATAATAACATCAGTTTGTGTTGATATTTGCAAAACTTCAAGAAACACTTCATCACTGATATTTGGAGAATATTACTGAATTAATAGCTATTCAGCAACTATTACGTATTAGGATCTCTGTGTCTGACATAGGCTATCACTTTCAGTATCACATCTAATTTAACCTGCATATATCATTTAACTAAATTTGCATTTTTGCTTCAATTTATCAAGAGCATAACTTTACTCATCCAGCTCATTTTTGTACATTGTATACTCAGGCAGGAACAGCATTTATGATCATGGTGAATATGCAGAAACCCAGGAAGAAGGTAAGATCAAAGATTATTGTTTTTGTATCCCTTGCACCTACTTGCAACTCAATAATAATCTACCAAGGATTCATCAGAAGGGCTAAGCTTTCAGCCATTCTGTGGATGCTGTATACATAAGGAAACATTTCTGCTTTTATTCGCCCAACTACCAGGCCACAATTTGGCCATGATTTACATCTGCAAATGTATACCTAAAACTTACCCATGGCATAGCAAAGTGCCCCAAAAATGTTAAATCTGATCATTTGTAAGTTGCTGTTTAATATAAGGCTATCAACCAATATTACAGGGTGTAATTGTTTTCATCCATCATCCTTAGTCGCAGGATACAGCAGATACATATTCCTTTGTTGACCCTAAAATCAACCAGGTGATGAAAGCAAGAGCTATCAGCATTCACATAGCTGCTCTAATGACTATAGAACACATTTCTGTTATTACCCTCACAATTGATATATACCTCAGACAAAATTTTGAGATTCATATCTGTAAGTACCAGAAATTGTATTTTGAACTTTGTTAGACTTCCTGTGCTTTCTAGAAGGAGTCACTTTAGTTTTAAAATGTTAATTGATTTCCACCCCCCCCCCCCTGAATTTCACCCTTGAGAAGATTCCCTATTTGCAGATACTCATGTTCTGCAATAATAAGGAATGCATTATTAAAGTATTATTATTTTTATATAAAGGGTGCAGGTCATTGTTCTTTGTCTGTGCTAAAGTAACATTGGAATCAATTTCATCGACTTCTCTCATCCATGCTACGGGACATAAATTTATACAGAAAACTCTCATTCAACCGACTTACCCACTTTTCTTTATTTGTGTCTTTTGTATATCAGAAAGCAAAGAGCAAAGAGGATTCTTATGACCATGACAGCAGTCGTAATGTGGACCAAGTAAAAGGTCATAAGGTGAGGCATTTTTGACTACATCAGTAATGCTCATTAACATTAGATTACAATGTGTATACATACATTATATGATCTAGTGGGCTTGTCTGTACTAAGATGTTGCTGTGTTGCCTGAAATGATTGAAGGGATATTCTGTTGGCAGAATGTAAAACTTTAATTGAAGAAAACTGTTCCACATATATAGTTGATAAACCACATCTCAATGTCTCGTCCATAAATTGAGGTAATGATACTTTGAATGAATCTATTTTTGACCAGCTATTAAAGTTTTCCCTTACTTCAGTGTATAACAGTATTATACAGATCTGTTTTGTCATGCTCTTGGATACTCTTCAAAAAGCTTTCCTTTAAAGTGATCAGACGTCCATGATTTCCAGCCTGGACAATACACAGATTTAGTGCAAACATCCCAAGAAGAAAAGTTCCTTCCATTACTCACTACACTTACGGGGCATAAATTAATGTTTAAATTTTTGTATAGCAGTTTCGAAGGCTCCGAAGTTAAGGTCATATGTAATATACTGTGGTTCATGTTTGTAGTAATTGTGACATGTCTTTGCACTTTGACCATTTTGCAATGTGAGACTGAATAAATTATTTCCTGACTTGTGTGCTCCATGGTCAACCAGAGATGGTCAGCATTGAGCACAGGTTATATCTTACCAAAAAAATCTACTGTTTAAGAGGAAGCAACCATTGAGCAAAACTAAAACAAGGCTGACAAAATTTCAGAACGTAATTTTCAAATGTTAACTAGTACTGTTTGTAAATAATGAAAATGTCTTTTGCATCAAAATTAGACATGTTTCACTTACTTACTGACTTTTACTTGAAAGTTTGAAACTTTGCTCTGTTAAAGTTCAACACATATCAGCTCATGTAACTCCAGCCAATGCTTTTGAATCTTTTGCAGCAAAAGAAAATACAAAGCAAGAGAAGATCACCAAACACATTTGAGAAGGTATGTGTCTCTGAACATTGTACAGTGAACTAGATGACAATAAGATCACTTATACAAGTGAACAATGGATATGACTGGGAAATTTGAAAGAATGGAAAAGAGCAAAGATATCCCTTCCTTGCTTCCTTCTGCAAAGCTGAATGATCCTGCATGATCCTGGGTTACATGGTATGCAAGGTACTATCGATTCTGACTGCTCTCCCCCCCCGCCCCCCCCTCCAGAGAAATGGCTATGTAGGGGTTGCAACCAACAAAGAGCTGGATAGCCCGGTTGGTAGAGTGCTGGGCTTGTAACCAAGAGGTCACTGTTTTAAATGCCTTTTTATTAAAAAATGCTTTTGCTCTTTTCCAATAATATTATGTCATGATGGACATAACAAATCTTGGATGTGTGACTTAATATTTGAAAGTTCTGCAAATACAGAATTAGCAATGTATAATTTTAATTACTGTTGCCCTATTCAATTACTGAATGTACTTAAACAAAAACCGATGACCTAGTTCATACCTTCATCGGCAAGCTCTGAAAAAGGTAGTAAACTTTTCCATTGTTTGCAAAGATCCTGTGAACCACCCAAGTATTTTCAATCTACTTTTGGTTAAGCAGGAACTTAAGCCCAATAAGCCATTGATGTCCAAAATAAGGGGGGGGGGAGAGGTGGGGATGGGGTTGGATGTGGGGGATCAACACCAATTTTATCCTGGTGTTTTATTCTTGATACTTTAATCTTTGCATACCCCTATTTAGAAGTTCATCTGAATGCAAGTCTTTTGTAGAAAAGTAAATTTGTGGAAATATGACTGAAAAATTGTAGTCAAATATGTGGTAATAACAGGTTTATGTTTGTTTCCTGCATTATTGCTGAGTAGGACTCAAATAGTGAAGACTCAACAGAGTCAACAGAAGAACAGTTAAGAGACGAAACAGATGACAAGAAGCAAAACACAGTAAGTTTGACTCTAACTTAAAGGGATTGTCCTTTAACACAATTTGAAATGTTATTGGAGAAATTTGGCATAATGACAATTTGGCACAATCAATTTTTCTCTCTTTTGTCAATGAGGAATAGTTTAATGTGATGAACATTATTATATTTGTTATTGTTGTGGCTGTTTTATTTGATGTTTTTTTAATTTTATTTGTGTTGATTTTAATTTATAAGTGATAATTATCAGTCTTTAGATGTCATTATAGAGATGAATAGAAGTAGAAATAAATGATGTTAATCTTTTTGAGAATTGTCATACTAGTTAGATGAAAATTTACATGCCTTTGTTGAAGATCTGCCCATGTTTTAGCATGCTAAAATGTAATGAATAGACTTCAGCGCCACGTATAGAGTATGTTCCTGCTTGCAACTGCCCATGGATACTGACAGAAACACAAAATTCCTGTGGAGGGCAAGAAACTTCTGGTTTACAGTACCCTGATAACCATCCGAAGAAGTAACCAATTGAATCGGCTGACAGTAAAAACAAATTTACCTCTTAACCTGGTCACCACTGAAATTTAACAGGTTTACACTATTTTTAACAAGAGAGTAATGTTTGTGTTTATTTCTTACTGCTTTATCCAAGGGAAAGGCAAAGGTCCCTCTCCCCCTTCCTGTGAAAATGCCCGAAACACTGATTCATGTTTATAGAGTGGGGTGTTTCTCTGCTTAATGGTTATAAAGCTTGTTGTGAGGAGTGGATGCAGAGAATGGTTTTGTGAGCTCTTGTGAGCAAAGTTATATTGGAACAACTAACAATTTCCTATTGACAGGTTGTTTTATTTTGTATTTTTCATGCGTTATTGTCGAGTAGGACTCAGATGATGAATCAATGAATGAACATGGTAGAGACCAAGTAGATGGGGGCAAGAAGCGACACAAGGTAAGTTTGAAAATAGTTAAGAGATTGTTTGTCCTTTAGCACAATTAAAAGTCATTGGAGAAAAAATTTGCATTGCAACAAATGGCACAACCATTGTTTTTTTCCTCTCTTTTAACAAAGAGGAATTGTTTAATGTGATGAAATGTATCTGGCAACAATGTTTCAGACGAGCAGCCAGAGATCCGTGTTTTTTATTCATGATATGTAAATCATTTAACTTTAGAACAAAGAAGATGAAGACCTTTTGTTTCAGTTATTTGTTTCAGTCACATAGTACATATATGCAACAAAGTATGCATCGAATAAGATGTAATAATGTACCTTACAAAATAAAGTGACCTAGAAACCCTTTGTAGGCTTGTCCAGTAGGTTACTGCTCACCTAAAATGGTTTGATGAAATTTAGGCTATATAATTTACCTAGTTCTGTTAATAATTATTGATAAGAAATCATAATCTGAGTGACATTGCATGTCTCCTTTATGGAAATCTATCACTGTTTCTTTTTATAATATCATTATGTGAGCTCACAACCTTCGGCCGCTTTTAATGCTACCTTCTTTATTCTTCACACCCAGTGGCGTAGCCAGGATTTTTTCAGTGGGGGGGCGCTGGGGGGGCTTGACCATTTCTTGGGAGGGCGTCTTGTTACTATCTAAGCGGAGCGCCACCATGGGTTGGCGCGCAGCGTACCGAATTTTTTAGCAAAAATGGCCTCCTAGATCGTTGGAAATGACACTTCCCAGGCAATGTAAGCTGCTCTAAAGTTTTCTCAACATCCTTAAAAATATATTTGGTTGGGGGCTGCAGCCCCCAACCAAATATTTTTTTTTGGAAAATTCGGCCAATATGCTGAGAATTTTTCGGGCACCTACTGAAAGAAAAATCAATTGCAATGTGTTTTAGAATGGTTAAACTTATATTATCATTATTGTAACGACTTCCCCCGAAATTATAACTTAATGGAAGGGTAATAACACGGCAAAAGATTGTTTGTAATTGGCATGCGATGTAATAACCGATGCATGCCTTTATGATATGTACATTAACATGTTGAACGCGCGCGAAGCGAAAAATTTTGGTTATATTTTTTGGGCAAGTCGTTACAGCACCACCCCCCCCCTCTCCCCAATCAAATTGGGCTCCTACGCCTATGTATAGACTGATTGGCCGGTAGTTCTCAGCAATAGTATTGTCTCCTTTCTTGAAAATTTGTTTTTTTGAGCGGTTTTAAGAGCATCAGGGTACGTCCCAGAAGTGAAAACCCGATTGAAAATGTAACAGAGTATCGAGGCAATGACGCGAGCAATGATGTGAGAAACCTGTATGATGTCAGCATTTTTTACCTTTTAACATCTTCTTTGGCATTCCAGTACCTAGAAACCTCATCATGGAGATTCGAGACCATTCAGACCAATGATATATTTTCGCACATTTTTTTTCGACACCCAAATTCCCAGTGGGGGGGCGACTGGGGGGCGACAAGCTTTCATGGGGGGGCTGTCGCCCCCCCACGCCCCCCCGTGGCTACGCCACTGTTCACACCACAAATGGCTGAAATTTTGCAGTCAAAATAGTATAAGCCTAGTATCAAGGTCTGCGTATCCTTGATGTTTGACTTACACTTTTTATAATTTTAACATTTTGTCATTCTTTTCAAACATCCACTTAGAGACCGACAGTTTGTAGAGGGAAAGAAACACCCACGAAATAGAAAATTGCATAAATACTCCAGTCATTAATGTGATTTTACAGCACAAGACCTAATTTAGAGAAGTGTTTAATAGTTACTGCTCTTCTTGTAACTATTCTTTGTGTTCAGGGGTTAAATCAGTATATCGGTAATTGTGGTTGCTGTTGTTGAGTTTTATTATTAAGTTATAATTATCAGTCTTTTAGATGTAATTATATATGTAAAGTAGTAGACATAAATTATGTTAATCTTTTTGAAAATTGTTTTACTACAATGTCAGCATTGAGTACAGATTAAAACTTATACAAAATCTACTGTTTAAGAGTATGCAAACCATTGAACAAAACTAAAACAAAGCTGACAATAATTCAGAACATAATTTTCATGTATTAACTAGTACTGTTTGTAAATCATGAAAATGTCTTTTGCATCAAAATTTGACATGTTTGGTCACTTACTGACTTTTACTTGAAAGTTTGAAACTTTACTCTGTTGAAGTTCAAAACATATCAGTTCATGTAACTCCAGCCAATGCCTTTTGAATCTTTTGCAGCAAAAGAAAATACAAAACAAGAAAACATCATCATCGATATTTGAGAAGGTATGTGTCTCTGAACAGTGTACAGTGAACTAGATGACAATAAGATTACTTATACAAGTGAACAATGGATATGACTGGGAAATTTGAAAGAATGGTAAAGAGCAAAGAAATCCCTTCCCTGCTTCCTTCTGGGTTGTATCCAACAAAACTGGGGCATGATCCTGGGTTGCATGGTATGCAAGGTACTGTAGATTCTGACTCCCCCCCCCACCCCCCTCCAGCAAAGAAATGGCTTTAGAGGGATCACCACCAACTAAGTCAACTAAGAACTGTTTAGCCCAGTTAGTAGAGTGATGGGCATAAACATATCATCAGTTCAAAGCGTTACCAAACATAGCACCTTTTTGCAAGAGGGCTTCCCCTGCAAGGGGTGCCAACCGAAGGATCCCCCTTGGTGCCAACCCTTCTAGGTAATTCACTGCCTTTTAAAAATGGGGAGTTGAGCTATGTACAACATCAATCGCTTTCTAGTTAGTGTAATACAATGGTCTTTTGATGTCAGTGAAAATGAGAATAATATGTCTACTCTGGGGCCTTGTTAGCTGGATATCTAAAGGAGGGTTGGCCTTCAGCTACAACAAAACCTAAAAGATGCAGATAATTGCATCATCATTTTTGCATTCTCATTTCTTTATTGGTCTCTCAGTTTGTTGGAATTTCACCTTTATTCTGTATCCCCTATTTCTAAATGTTTCTGAAATTTTTTTTGTTAAGTTCTTCCAGCCCTTGCACACACCACATTTGTTTTTTTTGTTGATGTTATAATTATGTTTAATTTTGCTACTGAATGTTTTTCTTATTTATTGCCAACATTTGTCTTTACCATACTCATGTACTGAGTAATTTAATTCCAAAGTATTTTAAATCCTAGTCAGTTATTACACGACGGTCTGGATTGCAAGATCCATTATCTCACAATTATTTGAAAAAACGAAACCTTTTTTCTATCTTATTTACAGATTAGAATGTTTTGCGTCTTGATTGTTGCTGTCGGCATTCCTGCCGTGTTCAGCTGTTATAAACTTAATCAAGGCCAGATGGACTACTGTAACCCTCACAAGAGAGACAATTGCAGTGATTTCCTGATGCAGCAAATGATAAATTTATCTAAGAAATATAATAACCAGAGCAAGGAAGTTTGGAGAGTGTTAATCTCTGCTGCCGCGACACACATCGAGTACCCACCCAGACCCGAACGTCCCATCGTCATCATGACGTATAACTTTCGCAAAGGACCGAGCGAAGACGATTCGATATACCGGGACGTATCTGATATCTATGAGTCAGTGCTTTCTCCAAACAAAAAAAGGGGCTTTTTTTCGATCAACGGTGCAGAGTTTGAGGGTGATGACCCTGACGACATCCAAAGGAAGATACTGACAACATTCGAAGATGAATATCGACAAGAAGGAAAAAGAGTGGCCGTCATCCATAACTTTGATTCTTTGCCCTCCTGTTCCGTGTTGACGTTTCATAACTTGTGCAACAATGCCGACGCTCCGTACAAGGACATGGCGATCATCCTTTCGGTTAAAGGGGACAGAGAACCTGCAGCAGACATGAAAGGTAAAGAGTTGGAGGATATAATTGCCCAAAAGTTTCACCACGAATGGAGGGATTGCCCAGAATATTTGCCAAGAGACAAGATCGATGCTATGTTGAGCAGAATCGCCAACAATGTTGTGGTACTGAAATAAAGTTGATTCTGTAGTTTGTTTTAGTTTTTTCTGTAATTTTAACCAAAATATCCAGTACCTGTGGTTTTTTTAATTCCTTGCCGGAGGTTATATCTAATGGTGAAAAACTCAAGGGGGTCGACAGGGTTATCTCAAATGGTCTGAAAAATTTGTCCATTTTCTCTGTGATTTTTACTAGATGACTTCTGCTTTGGCAGTAGTAGGTTGTGAAAATATTTCACAGTGTATAAACAATGTCATGAAACTCTCTTTCATTAATAACAATTATGAACAGGGTTTTGCTAGCTCAAAATTGGTAACATAAAATGTCCTTTTATAAATACATCTATGTGTCTATATTTCATATAGGAAGACTGTTATTTCTGGATATATTGAAACATCTTAGAATAAACATTCTATGCTGTAAATCCTACCAGTAAACGACATGGTTGATGCCCACAAAGGGAGTGCTACAACATCTTTTCTGGTTCTCGCTCAATTCTTGGACAAATTGAACTCATTTGCTCTTCATTAGTCAGATAGTTATTTTGAATTTTAGCATATTGTGTGGCAAGGAATCACAGAGCCCACTGGCTTTCTGGTTGAGCTTTACATAGAGCATAGTGCTTTACAAACCTAATACACTCTGTAGCAACAGAAGTGTAGAAAAATGATCTGTGTAGAATAATTAAAGATGAAATCAATATACACAGAATACATTTGAAGGGATATTCCAGTAGCACACAATGAAAAAATCCTCTGTATAAGAATAATTTTCCACACTGCTGGATGAAACCCACTTTCTCAATATCTTGTTCCTAACTTGCGATTGTGTGTTGATTTAAAGTTTAACCTGTTTTGCACTGACTAAACCCTCAATTTCTACCAGTTATTGGTTCACAAATATGCGGTCTGTGATGTCATCAGTTTTGATAAGCAATCTACATATTGTTTCAGAATATTCCTTTAAGGTTTAACGGCACTGCCCTGTGTATTGGGTTTCTGTGTAATATTTCTGGTTGACCTGTGTACAACAATAATATACCTGGATCTAATTTGGAATAACCATATCACAACCGCATCATAAATGTCTGCTTTGCAATGAAACTACATACCACTTACTGCGCAACCAAAGTTGTAAATTTGATACCGAGTAATTTTACAGGAGAGCATTGACACGTTTCTGTGCAATTAATAAGTCAGTTTTTTTTAGAGGAACATGTTCAGAATATTATGTGTGAGTTTTGTAAGAATTGTCATTGGAATTAAACCTTTCATTAACAGCAAAATAAGTTTAAATATTAGCATGATAACGTAGTTAACTGAAACTACTGCAGTCATGTTTGATTCATTGTTAATCATTGTATTATTATGTTAGTAAATGAAAAAATTTCATTGCTCATTGACAATGAACACTGAATTTTTTTCCCTTCTTCTTCTTCTGGTAAAAATAAGTATATTTTTGTAAACTTGTAAGTTTGATCCTAGCAGCAAATCTGTCAGAAAAGAATGGACAATTTATCTTCATGGTTTGAACCAGTGGCAGCTGGTAGGACTAAACGTTACATATATATTAAAAATGTGTTTTAGCAGCTGATGTGAGTGGTTTTCTGTGTAAAAATTCTGAAAAAAGGAAAATTAGAAGGAAAAAAAAGGTAAATAAATAAGAAAGATCAAAATACCACTTGGTTCAAATATGTGCACCATATATGATATCATTGTATCATATATATCATTGTACACCAGAATATTATGTTACAATATAGTTTAAATGATCTATAAAAATTCTGTTCCTTCTTAAAATCTATTTTTTATAGTTTATGGTTGTTTAATATACACATGGATCCACCGTGCCTCATGGACTGACTTTCAATTTGTCTACGTTTAATATCGTTTCTTGTCTTATGTTTCTTATGTCAGTTTGTATATATGGATTTGTGGTGGCTGAATTCTCTGGCTGCATACTTCCCACCCTCCCCTCCCCACCCCCTTCCCTTTCTCATACATACCTGATACTGTGTGAAGTACAAAGTATTATTGAGAGACTCACTCACACAATGAGATATCTTATTATAAGAATCTTATCAATAAGATAACAATTTGCAAAGGGAATGAGTAAAAACAATAGGCATTGAAGAACCAAGAAATGTATAGGGTTAAGAAGGCAGAGAAACAGAAGATAATGTTATGGAGGGTGGGGGAGGGGGAGGGGGTGGAGCAGGTGGCTTGGGAGTAGCAGGTTCATAACCAGGCGCGTAGCCAGGAATTTGCCAAGGGAGGGGCGAAACTGTTGGCAAATTATCAGAGCCGTAGATTCGGCATTGCAAACTATCTAAGCGTAGCGCCACCATGGTTGGCGCGAAGCGAAAATTTTGGCTGAAAATGCCTCCCAGATCGCTGGAAATGGCACTTCCCAGGCCTTGTAAGTTGCATCTTAGCATTTTCTCTTTTGAAATT
>KN887952.1:47412-74093 GCA_000934455.1 Apostichopus parvimensis | reverse complement strand
TTGTAAGTTGCATCTTAGCATTTTCTCTTTTGAAATTACTAGCGATATCATAAAAACATTAAAAAATTTTTTAAAAAATATGCTGGGGGGGGGGCGGGTGCCCCCTTCGCCCCCCCCCCTTGGCTACGCGCCTGTTCATGACCTTTTTCTCCCAATGCTTACAAATGGCCTGACATTTTCACTGACAAATATTGAGAACTTTGGGGGTGGTGGGAGGTGGCAACATTTGAAAATCCCTCTTCTAATTTAGGTAAGGGCCGAACCTATATGGAAGGGCCACAGGTGAATGAAGGATTTGACAAAGGTGGGCTGTGGTGTCATTGAAGCCATCAGCCATGTGGGGATTCTGGGTTGCCCCCCCCCCCACTCAAAAATGGAAGTTAAATGGTGCATACAATGGTAAATTTAGGCAATAAATTGTATCTACAATTAGCTCTTAATGCAAGGTTGCAAGTGCTACGAAATAAATCTAATATCTTTGTGTGTAGTTGAAAAGGAGTTGCAAGCAGTGGTCTACTTCTTTCCTGAACCATGTCCCCCCCCCCTCGATTGATGATGGAAGGTGGGCGCCATCCACCACCAATTCCCCTACCCCCCCACTTTTTGCACATCACTGCATTGCAAAGCTCATGGCAATTTCCAAAGCAGCCATCGAACCAGTGAAACACAGTCACCAACTCAAGGCTGGATAGCTAAGATGATAGAGCACAACCAGAGCTTCCAACCTGTCTTTTGCCACAATCGGGACATTGGCAGGTTTCCATACCCCCTAGTTTGGGAGAAAAGATGGATAATTGGTCAAAATTCAAGTAAAGAAAGATGGCGATATTAAAGGTAACATTTTGAGGTTTTACAAATCAGCTTTGCAATAATTAAAGCTACATTAAAGTAGGTTATTTTCCTCGCTTCAGCAAATATTGCAATTGGGAAAGCGACCATCAGGCAAAAAGCACCCTTTTTGGTTTCAATGATAATTGTAACCTTTGCAATCATGATGGCGTATGTGTATGTGTGTGTGTGTATATGTGTATGTGTGCCTTTGTGACGACCCAGCTTGGAAACACGTTATCTGAAGAAGGGAAGGTTGGACCAATTTCATATTTGGTGTGTAGAAGTACCACATTGAGTACAAGAAGGGTATTGTTTTTGGTGGAGGTCAAATGTCATTTGGGGTCACCAGGGTCAAATTGTGAAAACCTTGTGAACACAATTTCTCAAGAAGAGGAGCTTGGACAGACCTCATATTTTGGGCGTAGAAGAACCACATTGATTGCAAGAAGCCTATAGTTTATTGTGGAGGTCAAAGGTCATTTAGGGTAATCAGAGGTCAAATTGTGGAAACCTTGTAAACATGATATAGCAAGAAAGGAACCTTGGACATATCTCATATTTGGTTTGAAGATGTACCATATCAAATTTAAGGAGCCTATTATTGCTTTTGGTGGAGTTTGAAGTCAACAAATGCCAAACATTTACTTCAATCACCTTACCTGTCTCTCCACACTAACACACCTTCCTTAACATTATATCTCACAGGAAGCTTGGACAGATCGCATATTTGGTATGTAAGTTGTACCACATTTAGTACAAGAAGCTTAATGTGGGTGGAGGTCAATTGTCGTTTGAGTTCACCAGGGGTCAAATTGTGAAAACCATGTATTACACAATATTTAAACAAGGATAGATGTCATATTCAGTATGTTGATGTGTCACATTTAGTACAAGAAGCCTGTTGTTGATCGAGGTCAATGGTCATTTCATGACAGCGTGTCATTGAGAATTTACTGTTTGTCACATCACACTGCTTTTCACTGTATTAATAAGATCAAGTATGTTGTACACCCTCACTATACATTACGTCAAATTCATGAAAACTGCTCATGTTACATCATCGAAACCACAATGCATTTTTGTATTCTGGTTTGCTTTGTAGACAACCTAACATTTATAGCTTCAATTGATCGTTGTGTTAGCAATGATGTGTAAAGGCTACCGTAGTGTCTCCAAAATGGAATTCCCCCAGTTTTCATGTATGGACCACAGAAGAATAAATGTATACACTTCTGTTTTTGTGATTTCGATCAACTAGACTGAGAAGTGAGAGGGAGCGAAGGCTGCCATGAACGTATGCATAGGTATTGTCTCTGCTTATTTGAAATTATCCTTTGAAATTTTCAACCAATGCACAAAGGCAGCTTTATGTCAATATTAAATCAAATTATTGCAAAAGAAAACAATGAACTAATAATAATATAAGTTGGAAAACACTATTTTGGTATAGCCTAGGCCTAGTTGGTAGCATAGGCCTAGGCAGCAGCACTAGCTAGGCCTAACTGCAAAAGTGCAAACGTAGACAAGTTCGTACCATAACATAAGCCTAGGCCATGCCCTAAGGTGCAGTGCCGATGTCGTGAGTGAATAAACAACGATCTATGACCGACTCAAGTTAGACGTTAAAAATATCCACAATCTTCTATCCATTATTTGGTTAAAAAATGTGTTTCTCATTAAAACTTTTTCAAAAAAGAAATGAGGATCAGAACTTGTTTCCAAGTTAAAGTACCACTTTCACTTTGTAAACTCAGAATGAAACTGTGAGTGTGACAGTCCAAATATTCTTGTGTTTTTAGTCTTTGTAATAAATGTGTTCAATCCCCACAATGGGATACATCTGATGTGATTCACTCAATGTAGGAGCATGATCATCAGATCAATTGATCAATTGATCAATTAATAAATGTTGCACTGGTGCTTATTTACCCTATCATTGGATGAAGAAGCAATCTAATGTTGCTTAAATCACCCCATAATGGTTTCAATGAGGGTTGCTCCAGTGTCTATTTTCCCGATCATCGGTTGATTGAGTGATCTATTGCTGCTTATGTACCCGATCTTTGGTTAAATAAGGGTTACATGAACCCAGCTTCCATTTCACAAGCACTTCAGTAGTTTGGGAATATCAAGCAGGAACTGCATCTTTCTAAATATTGTGCTCATTGGACTCTGATTGATATAATTTTAGCATGCTGCACAAAATTCCTACCAGTCATTTGTGTGCAATATTAAGGAACATTTCTTAGCTTGATCACATGTGTAATTTGTCTATTTTAATTCTTATATTTCTTATGGTTTATTTGTGAATATTATATATTTATTTTAGTTCTAAGTCTCTTATTGTAAGGGTGTACAGGCCTTCGGGCTACAGGAATTTGGTTTCCTTTTGTACATCCTGATCCGCTTTGTGTTTTCTTACTTTGTTGTTTGCATACTGTTTTTGTGATTGGATCAAATATATAATGAAATAATGAAATGAAAAATTGATAAAGGGATTAGGAAATGAGGTTCTACTGCATATTATGATGTTTTTTTTTTTACAGGCGTCTGAAACAGCTGATCCTACAATGGAGCAAACAGTAGAAGAATGTAAAGCGGGTTCGGATTCCGAAACACATCAGGTATTAGTAATTTTTGGTGTCTTATATGGTTTTGATCTCCATACAGTAGCTATCAGTACAGCTACAATTTCACAAGCACTTTAAAGGGTTGGATTCACCAAGCAGGAACTGTGCCTTCCTTAATACTATGGGCAATTGACTCTTATCTATACATCTTTACAGTGTTCGCGCTAACGTGCGGGACTGCGCGAATCGCGCACATGATTTCCAAATCCCGCACAAAATAAAATCATGTGCGGGAAATTCCCGCACAGATTTCCCTTGAAAAAAAAAATAATACACCCAATATATACGCAAATAAAAAATGTCTTTCCCATGACAGAGCGTGTATGGTACTGGCATGGTACGCGACCAACTATGTTGTGTTAAAAAATTAGCAATCATGTTTGTTTACATCGCGGCGTTAGCGACAGTACACTGCATGCAGTAGTACACACATCGTTACAGATTGTCCCAGGCACCATCATGCATGCTGTGCATGTTCTGTTGTGTTGATACACTATGGCAACAGTGCATACAGTGCAGCGCTATCGTATGCGATCGATCTGCGCTCATAATTTTACCGGCGGTACCTGCTTGATTCGATCGTCGATCCCTCGGAATAACGCAACTTTGATAAACTTTTAGTGACTTTATTTGTTCATCACTCGATTATGCGATGGCATCGAAGGATTTGCGCTCGTTTTTCACGAGTCGGAAGAGCCCTAGTGCGAGCGAAGACATTGAAATGACCGAGCTGAGCAGCTCCGAGAAACAACCAGATTCGGAGCCGACGAACTCCGACGATGTTGCTACGGCGAGCACAAGTAGCAGTTCCGCGAAACCGGCGAAGAACTTGAAGAAAGTGAAAGTGAACACATTCCAAAAGAACTGGTTGAAGTTATGGACGTGGCTCTCTTATGAGGACGGGCAGATTGGCAGCAGATTGACAGCAGACAGCAGATTGACAGAACGAGGCATAGTAGCGCTACGACTGCGGCTTATTTTTTGGGACAAGTTTAGAATTCCCTCTCAGATTTTGAAAATCCCTCTCAAAAAAAAATCTTGGGAGGGAATTCCCTCTCAAAAAAAAATCCTTAGCGCTAACACTGCATCTTTAGCATGCTGCATAACCTTGATATTTAAGGAAAAATGATATGAGCTTTTAGTGCATGTTTACGATTATATTTTACAGCAGTCAGTAACAGCTGGACAAGAAGAAGAAGAAGAGGACAAAGAAAATGGTTCAGTTTCCACTCCACCTACGGTAAATTGGTATATCTTTGTACCTTGGTTTTAGCTAGTCTAGAGAAATCACAACATGGTGCAGCAAGTATCACTGTCATGAATTGTCCATAGGGGACAGTCAAGGTCACCATCTAACCAACAGCTGAGGGAGCTAGCTGAACTGTTGGTGGACTTCCTGTGCTTGCGCATATTACATATATTGTATATTTTTTGGCAGATCACGATAGCTGTGAATACAGCTACAATTACACAGGCGCTTCAGTAGTTTGGGTAAACCAAGCAGGAACTGTGCCTTCCTAAAAACTGTGGGCAATTGACTCTTATCTATACATCTTTAGCATGCTGCATAACCTTGATATAAAAGGAAATGTGAAATGAGCTTTTAACGCATGTTTACGATTATATTTTACAGCAGTCAGTAACAGCTAGACAAGAAGAAGAAGAGGACGAAGAAAATGGTTCAGTTTCCACTCCACCTACGGTAAATTGGTATATCTTTGTACCTTGGTGTTAGCTCTAGGCTAAAGAAATCACAAAATTGTGCAGCAAGTATCACTGTCATGAATTGTCCATAGGGACAGTCAAGGTCACCAACTAAGAAAAAGGTGAAGTAGCTATCTGATTTGTTGGTGGACATACAGGTGATTTTACGTAGATGTACACAACTATAGCTTTTCTATTTTTTAGCAGATCACCATAGCTGTAAATGCAGCTACAATTTCACAGGCGCTTCAGTAGTTTTGGTACATACCAAGCAGGAACTATGTCTTCCTAAATATCATTTCCCCTCAACTTCCTAAGTTATGTGTGGTATTTCAGCTGTCAGTTCAAATTTAAAGTTTATAGCAGCAGTAGTGAACTTACCTTTGCTCACCAATGGGTAGTAGTTTCAAAATTATGTGTAGAGGCCTGTCTTTTACATTTATTTTCTCTATATCAGATAAAAGTTGAACTTACTAAAGAGATAGAAGTCTCACAATAAGCTAATTAGCTAAAACCTAAACTATCTTCTTATGTGCATTTGAAACAACAGGATGAAAAAACACCAGCATCTCCAATGACAACTCCAGGAGAATCAATCGCAAATCCATCAGGATCAAACACAACTGTAGGAGAACCAGAAACAACTGCAGGAGAAACAATGTCAACTATAGAAGAATCAACTGCAAATCTATCAGGATCAAACACAACTGCAGCAGAATCAGAAACAACTACAGGAAAACCAATGCCAACTTCAGAAGAATCAACTGCAAATCCACCAGGACCAATGACAACAGTAGGAGAACCAGACACAACTGTAGGAGAACCAATGCAAACTACAGACAAATTTAACACAAATCCATCTGGATCAAACACAACTGTAGGAGAACCAGAAACAACTGTAGGAGAACCAATGTCAACTACAGAAGAATCAACTGCAAATCCATCAGGAACAAACACAACTGCCAGAGAATCAGAAACAACTACAGGAGAACCAATATCAACAACAGAAGAATCAACTGCAAATCCACCAGGACCAATGACAACAGTAGGAGAACCAGAAACAACTGTAGGAGAACCAATGTCAATTATAGAAGAATCAACTGCAAATCCATCAGAATCAAACACAACTGCAGGAAAACCAGAAACAACAGTAAGTAAATCTTACCTTACAAAAACATTTGGAAGAGACCCAGCAAGCTTCAATGAAAGGATGAAAGGATTGTTATGTAACAAGAAGTTGGTTTATTTATCCATGTAGTATTATTAACAGACTCATTGAGCAGTGTTGTGACAAGTCATCACACAATTTAACAAAATCTAAATCAGCTTGGAAGTTTCTTGTGAAGGATCTCCCGTAGATAGACTACATTTTCTCAAGTCCATAGCCAAACTGAAATATTGAAATTTTCTGTAATAACTTTTTTTTGTAATGAATGTAATATCTTTTTGTTAAAAAGAAATGTTTGTATTTTTTGATGAATGCTTTTGATGAATTTTTTCAAATCTCTATAACGATATTTGGTCAAGTCATGTAATGTCATCCTCAGTATTGGATGACTTGGTTGGACTATGGTCATGAGTGGTATCATATGATCAACTTTGGAGGTCTAAAGTTCTATGAGGTCATCACAATATTGTTTGCAATATTTCGAATACAGTCGATGCATGCATTTTTTGTTATTGGAGCATGCTGAACATGAAATTTTGTCAAAAGCTAAGCAAAGTCATGAAAAGCTGCATTAAAGTCTGCAAATGTTTCTATGTTCCTTTTAATATCACTGTAATGTAATGGTTAACTTGGATTTTGGCCAATCATGCCTATCTTTCCCTCAGCTTCCCTAATTTCGCTGTCGCTGTAAGTTTATAGTTTGCTGCATCATTTAAAAAAATATATCAGCATTTAACCTACTCCAAAACCACTTCCATTCCAGGTACATTCCTTCCACCTTTACATGTAAATGTACATGTACAAGTACATTATGTATAAGTATAAATTTGTTGAAATTCATCAATGGCTTACTCTTCCTTTATTTGAAGGATGGAGTAGAAGAGAAGGCGGAGGAGGAAGAGCTAACCGTGAAACCAAAACCATCAGAACCAAAGACGAAAAATGATAGTAAAATCAAGGAAATTATTTTTGCTGTAAGTTTTATGTTATGCTGAAAAAGAAATATTTGTACCATTTCTTTTTGTTAAAATAAAATCTTTTCAGGTAAAATTATTGTTCTCTGATAGAGATTACAGTCCAGAAGCTGTCACATTTTAGATATTTCTTGGTCTGTTTTTTCACTCTGATCCCCCACCACCCTTCCTACCTGCGGACATCCATGGCAGAAGTAGTAGATGTTCTACGTTCTGGTCACCCATTCAATTGGTATGAGCATATTTGGTGCACAAGTAGTAAAACGTGAACTTCCAACTCCTGTTCGGTTCTTAAAGATCACTACACATAAACTGTTTAATGTTTTTTTGGTTGGGGGGGGGAGGGGAAGGGGATGTTTTGCGATGAAAATGTAGCCAAGGAAACTAGAGACATTGGTGCCTGTATGCCTGTCACACTGAGCAGCTGTGCCATGGGGGGGTGGGGGAGGGGTGTAGGATAAATGAAGAGATTTACATATCCTTTCCTTTCTATCATTTTCTAATGTTATTCAGTGGGTGATGATTAACAATGATAACGTCCTTTAAATGACTTTTCACAAAGAATAACTAAGAACCCTACTGCATGTTTATAGGCTACCGCAGAGTAATCACTACACTAATATAGTCTGCCATTCTATAGGGCAAGTCAACCATCTGCCTGCCTCACAAAGTAGTGCATGAAACCACAACTGTAAAGAATTGCACCTGGAAATTAGATAAGACATACATGATAAATATATGCCTTACCCCAGCCCATCAGTGCTGGAAGTGAAAAAAAAAATCAGATTTCTATATTTGTGATGCATTATGTGGTGACAATGCGTTATAAGCCTCAGAAAAAATAGAATCCCAAACGGTTACCGGATTTGAAGAATTTGACAGATCCCGCTGGGTTGAGGAAGCTACAACTTTGTTGTAGAAATATTATTTTCCATAATAGTTAAATTACTAAATCAAGTTAGGAAGAACAATATAATTTTCTGCCCAATAGCCATCTGTAATTCACAATGCTGTTCACAAAATATTACCAGAAAGGCTGACTAGGATGTGGATTGATGTAAAAGATGTGGTATTAAAACTGTAAATAAATTTTTGTGCCTTGAATCATCCTTTAAACACTTATACTAACTAACTGAATGATTGTTTTCTACTGTGTTTAATGGAGGACAATGGATATGTTAAACTGTAGACTGCAGCTACTTGGTTCAATCTATCATTTATCGGCAGCTGGTGTTTACGATACTCGTGCCTTTGGTTGGGGTCTTGCTGTGGCTGGTGTTCAGTTCGCCTGAAGAAATTCCTGCTGCTGTTTGTAACTCTAAAGCAAGAGGAAATTGCCATGCGTACTTCATGGAAAATATTCAGCGTTTAAAGGAGAAGTACCCGGAACAGGAGGCCGACTCATGGGTAATGATGTACTCCGCTGCTTTTGTCCACGTAACTTCGGATGCGAGCACACTCGTCAGGCCCGTCACTCTGCTGGTTTACTCCACGATTCCCGACGAAATGGACAGGAAGTCGCAAATCCTGGACGATATCGGCGATGTTTATGACACAGTACTCTCCAGTGGCAATGGTAAGATCATCCTTAACGGAACAGAGCTGGCCGGCAAGGATGACGACGAAGTCCACAAGATAATAGCGGGAAATTTTGAAGAGGGCTTTCAATCGGGCAAAAAAGTTGCAGTGGTTCATAATTTCCATTTGCTGCCGTCGTGCTCGGTACTAGCTTTCCATAATTACTGCAATAACGAAGATGCACCTTACAAAGACGTCGCGATCATATTGTCTGTGAGAGGATCCGTAGAACCGAGGAAAGAACTGAGCCCAAAACACCTGGAGGAGACAGTGGGAGCCATTTTGCACCAAAGATGGAGGGATTGCCCGGAGGATTTACCTCCTGGAAAGATCGATGCCGTCCTCAGTAGGATAGCCAACAATGTCTTGTTACTACGGTGATAATGGGATATCAAGATGAGTTATACAAAAGAAGTAAGGTAACTTGCCAAGTATCCAAGTGCATTTTATATTTGTGTATTTTTTTTTTTAGGCCAGTAGTACTGCCAATAATGTCTTTGTTAATCAAACAAATTGTAGTACTAGTGAAAGAATCATTTTGTAAAGATATCTTTTAATAGTACTTTTACGCAGTAGCGTTGTTTTAAGATATTTGAATCTTAAATATCAAGGGTTAATGTTTTAAAGAGAACTTTTGAATTGATTGTATATTCTGATAGTTTTTCTTTTATAGTTCCTTTCTGACTTTGTAAAAACTGTGTTAAGAAACAGATTAAACAAAATTTATTATTATAACTTAAGCAGTGTGGTTTTACGTCTAGAATAAGACCATAAATAGCTGAAAACACAAAGTGCAATTTTTCAAGGTATATATTGTAAAGCCGAACATTAAGTTTGAAAGAATTAAAAATAATCATAATATTAATAATTTCCACTATTTGAGTACCCTGGTAAAGAAATCAATGCTAAAATTGAAATACCAGTGACATTTAATATCATTGACTGTATAGCTTTGAATGTCGTTAGTTACTGAATCATGAGGTTGTGGCCATATTTAGCAACATGCTATGCATTGGTAATGTGACAAAGGGACCCGTCCATATCCTCGAAGAAATTACATAATAAACTTAGCAGAAATCACAGAGGAATTTTGTCAAAATGCACATAGCTGTCTGATATAGGCAGAATGGTGCATTTTATGATCTGGCAACCTAGAATTGTTTTCAATCATCCATAGGTATTAATTAAGTTAATAAATAAGCGACCCAGACTTTTTCGATTGGTTTATGTCTTTTCTATTTTTCGATGAAATAATATTACATATTCATCCCTCACAATGTAATATGTATGTGATGTGTATTTTTCTGCTGACTCAGATAAGAAGTCAAGATTCATATTCAACTGACATCCTTCATGTTTTGTGAACTTTTATGATGGTCAATAAAACTAAAGAAGGCAAACGTTAGTTAAGTTTCATGTATTTATCATTCATATGAAATTTCCTTAAGAAAAGTCTTAATTTTCATCTCAATTAATCAGATGAATTATCCAGAATAAGACTGAGTGTTGAGACGTAAATAGAGATGCCAGCATGGTTGGTCACAGCCCGAGATGTGTGCTGGTACATGTCCTGGTCGGATCATTACGTTGTGTCCTTGGGCAAGGCACTTATTCTCAAATCTTCAGTCTCTGGACCAAGGGTATGAGTGGCAATTTACACGGATGTGGTTGCACTCTATGGGATGTCCCCTAGGGGAGGTGTAGATGTGGCACACTAGGGTGCACCAGGAGCGACTGTGAGTTGTCCACACTTGGATATGTGGATGTGACAAGTTACCAGTGACCAGGGCTTAAAGGTATTCTGTATTGGCCCCAAATATGGTAGATATTCAAATATGGTCACCTTTGGACAAAATTTTTAAACTGTTTTTATTACAACCTGCGAGGAAATTTTCCTCACCGGGACATTCAGTCATGTTTGTGTGTTCCTTAAAAATGTCTGAGAACAATTTGGAGAGTAAAGACCTCCAGGAAAGTACTTTTTGACAACTTCTAGCAATTATAGCGTGCTATAATTTGGGGCCTATACAGACTACCTTTAAACTGGTACTGCTGTTCAGATGTTTCAGAAGGACTTGATACAAGACAACAAACCTTTAACATTAACATTTTAAAATAAAAGATTAGCAATTATTCTGTGAACAAAGTTAATCGAACGGGGAAGCTCAAGCCATAATTGATAATAAAAAAGGATTGTTGCAATACATAATCCTAACAGACAAGTTACTGAGTTAACTTGTGTAGAAAATAAATTTCTGAAGACAATTTTGACCCATCTATGGCAAACATTAAAATATTTGGTACTTTTTAATAAAATAGATGCCTCAAAAGTGATTGAACTGCAATCCATCTCTATAGCGACAGAAAGCATGGATAAATATCAAAATGTCAAACGAGTTTGATGGCAAAATGTCATCTCTTCCTCAGTTGAGCATAAGAAGTTGAATGAAGAAACCAGAAATACAAGGCAAACTTCATACCCATTATGCATGGCCTTACATGTAGTAGAATGTTAATATTTATATTATTCATCTCTCATTAAGGCTTTTCAAAGTTCAACCTAAATAGGTGTCTTTAAATTTCTTGTGATAGCGCTAAACCAGGGACAGACTGACAAACTTAAAATGAAAATCTTTGTCAAAAGAGTTTTGAGGGCAAAAAAGTAACCACTTCCTCATTTGAGTACAAGAAGTTGGAATGAAGAACCCGAAAAATGAAAGGCAAACTTGATGCTGGATTGATTTATAATTTTATTTTCTGCTATCACATGAACACCTCATGCAGAGCAAGTGTAAATTCCTGATTTTCAACACAAGAGTTCTGCTTTGATATCAATCAGGCATGAACCTACATATACAATAGTAGAATGTTGATATTATACTATCCATTCATTACTGTTATTTCAAAGATGAACCAAAATAAGTGGATGTGTGGTGTGCCACAACCACATGTGGTTCCTTTGACAGAACTATGCCAGCCAGACACTCTCCAAGTGAACATGTAACCCAACTTGACTGTTGTGACCTAAGTTTTTATATTCTTCAAGACATATGTTAGTAATACAACTGATTCCCGCAGACTGCACGACTGATGAGGGTGCATTGAACAAACGTTTTACTGTTGACAACAAGTGCTTGTTGAGGTACCTTGCAAGATTATATCCAGCCAGTAAGCAAGACTTAACATGTCTTGTTAGCCCGGCTGAAACCAATGCGACTAAAACCTCTGGCAAAGTCTCAATCAGTCATAGCCTTTTGCATGTACCCACTGCCTGACTATCAAGGACTGTCCACATTAAAGTGTGTGGCTAAATTTAAACTGAGAAGAAAGGAGTAATTACGAAAGTAAATTTCAATAGTGAAAGAAAGAAATTCAAATTGTTTTTTTTTAATTGCTCCACCAGTGCAAGATTGTTCGAATAGTCTTAAACTGTTGTTGTACCTTATCACCACTCAAACTGATAAATATCAATAAATAAAATACCCCAAAATAGTTTTTCCATTTCAAACAAACTTTATTGTGAAAAAAGAAAGAAATACCACTTTAAAAACATGGAACAATACAGTTTACACTTTTTGCTTTTTAAAATTGTTTCATTTGAAGCAATCATTTCTGAAGTATTGGAGGGATCAAACTAAACAAAAACGTGATTGCAACTCGTTCCCATAATCCCTAAACTCATCAGAAGTCAATATGGAAATAAGAATGGACACAGCAATGTAGGTTTGAATGTATGGAAATTTTTGCACCATTAGCTTAGTATTTTTTTCTTTTATCTTTTTCAAAAATAGTTTTCCCATTTCTTTTCATACGTATGGAGAGGCAGAGGCAGGGAGATGGGCCAAACGTGACAGGTGATGACTCTTAAGTCAAGTATGGATTCAGTATACATCAGAAGGGTGTCTCATTTAATTTTCTAAAATGGCCAGAGGAAAACATTTGTTGGACCAGTAAGCCTGATAGAATCAACTCTTACTATATATCGATTTAGTATTCTGGCCAGTAGGATGCTCAAATCTTAGGGCTTAAGGATTAGTATAAGATATAGGCTGGTCCTTTTTAGGTGTTATCAGTTATATATAACCTCACAGAGATGAAGGACAGTATTCCACCTCGGTAAACGTTCTCCCACCAGTATTAATTTTCACTCACAAAACTTGACTAATTTTGGACAAACTTCTGATAAATGATCTCCAAGTGATTAAGAACTCTGCAAACAGCCATAGATCTCCAATTCCTGGGGTCTTATGCATCAGGTGGGCAAGGAAATGAAATGAAATGCTAGTATGTAAACCAATCATGAATGGTGGCATTGATTACTCGAAGTGGAAAACACAAATAAATAAAAAAAGGGACCATACATCTGTTAGATTAGTTTTTCAGTTTTACCAGACATCGCACAGATGATCCAAAAATTGCATTCTTCAATAATGATAATTACATGACCTTTTGAAGGTCATATGGAACTGAAATGTTTTCGGTCTTTGTTAACGATCGTCTTTCATTGATTGAACTGTGCGACCAATAAAAGATCAAAGTTTCCCTCTTGAAACTGAGGTAGGAAAGGTCAAACCATCTGCTGACTCGGTGACCCTGCGTGAGACATCACTGCCTTCTTTGTCCTCTGATACCAAGGACCGATCGTGGTCTCTCTCACAGTATCATTGAAAGCATCCAGACCCTCGATGGAGCTCAACACACCGTATACAGCCTGTCGAGAAGATTAAACGTACCATTGGTGGTATTAAAAGGAGGTAAAAAGTACAGGAGCTCTGGGCAACTTAATGGCCAATACATCATCGAAGTCTCAATCTTCGGAAAACAAATATCACTGGACAAAGAATATCAAAAAATAAAAAATAAATTACTGGTCCAATGCATCTGGTTGTTTTGTCCTTTTCAGAGCAACAAAAAAATATATTTTGATCACATTAAAGGGTAACTTGGGGTAGCAGTTAAGTCTTGATGTATCATACCCACTGCCCCCCCCCCCATCCCATACACCACAGTACACATTTTTGGCCTCCTAATCCTGATGAAAAAATCTGTCAATGCAAATGACTGGATCAAGAATCCATTGCCTGGTGAGGTTTTGAAACGGGGACCTATTACTTGTGGGAGGAATCTCTAACCACTGCACCATGCATATCAGTAGCAATTTCAGGAGAAATTTTCACTCAAGAATACCAGGGTGGGTAGAAATGGATACAGTACAGACTCTGTGAATAATATATCTGTTTATTGCACGGCAAAAATACTTTGCAAAATAGTCAAGTTACTTTATGAGTGGCAAAATGTATAGCAGTTTCTGTGCACAGCAAGCACATTATTTGATTACAGACAAAATTCAGGCCTTCAATACTGCTGCACTAACTTATAACACTAAACTATTCCTAAGACTAATGCTCAGTGATATGTTCTTGGCAGAGATCCATCAGGGAATTTCGAGAAGGTTCTTGATTAGTTAAAACCTCCAGTATCTTTATTCTCCTAAACCCTTTGAAAGTTCCAATATTCTTACCAGATCTGCCAGATTTGGTTGAGCACCTCCCATAAACTCTCTATCACCAACTGCTGCCATCCACTCTCGGCTAGCATCGTACAAAGATTGGCGGACATCTTCTTTCAGATTGTACCTGCAGACAGAGAATGAAAGACCTGGGTATACTTGGTACTGTAGCTGGTGGAAGTGCAAACACTAATTGTACAGGGGAAAGGGAGAAAAAGAATTTTGCAAGTTGGGAGAAAACTTTGATCTGAATAAAGCATCTAGCACTTCTTTCGTCATAACATGCAGATCTGTCTTGAAGTTTTGATTCAGGCATTTTCTTAGGAAATCTTCTTGTGGTTGAAGCTGATTGCTTGCACAAATATTCTACTGTACATGTTGAGGTCAACAATCCCATCCTCATGTTCCATTGGGAATATTTTTTTATTTTTTTTATTTGGTGATATATTTTAAATGAAAGGTTTAACCTTTTTTTACATTCAATAACTAATAATATATGTTGTTAAGCACATGATATTGAGATGGGATTTCAACTAACAGTGTGGAATCATTTTTTCTTCAAGGTAAGTTTAAATTTCTCTGATATCCTATTAATATGTTGTGTAAGTTCAGGATGAATTCATGCCTTGGGAAGGGAAGCGGTGAAGGAGACATTTCAAAGGATATTCTGTGGCTATTTTCGGAATATGTACTGTAGGCGAAAACCACATCATCATAGCATTTTGTATAGCGATAGGAATTTTAACTGAATATGGCTGTTTTATTTTTTAGTAATTTGTCAATCATTTATCCACAGCCAACGAGAATATTTCTCCAAAAACGATACATTTTGATGAATTCTAAGTACAGAGAACTTTAACACCTAGAAGCAAACATTCCAAATATATCAAGGTTCATGGATGAATCATCAAGAAGATTATGAAAGCCTATCAGTAAAGCTTTTGAAGAGCATTTGTCCAGATGACATCACAGAACCCCCCCCCCCCCCTACTGTGATCCAACTTCCTTGAGTAGCTGATGTTTAAGTCAGTCAGTCAAACTAGGTTACATTCAATTAAACATATCTCCAAAATTCTCCAGTTAGGTAAAGATATTGAGATGAGGTTTTCAACTAGCAGTGTGGAGTATTTTTCTCTTCAGTATAAGTTCCACATTGTTAATCACAAGAAAATTATGTTCCAATAGCAAAGTGAGAATATTGTTGTACCACTTCATTTTAGTCCAATAATTTTTGTTTTTCATTCATCTTCAACATTCTGTCTCCTGATTCATGAACAAGAACAGCAGCACAAACATGAAATTATTGTTCAACTTCCAGACTTTTCCAACCCCTAATGTCCCACCCCCTCCCCACCATAGCATCACTGAGCATAGAGGAGCATACATACTGTGGTACACTGTCATGGTCATAACATTTCAATGAACATACTTTTTTTTTAGCTTGATGGACACAAAGTACATTCCAGCTGCCCCAAAGTATTTACTAAAGATCTTTTTGATGGCTCCATATTGGCTCATCTCAGAGATATAGTCAAAGGCCTGCAAAGCTTCACTTGGAGTTCGATAAATGTTTGGTGGAAGGTAATGGACCAGCACATCATCAACCCAATGACGCCATTGCTTTTCCTCCCTGATAAAAAATAGAAGAAAAAAAGAGAAACACATTTATCATACTATGAGAGTTGTTATTTTCCGTAAGTACAGAACAATCTCAGGTTAAGGAATATGGATTACCACTGTACCAGTATCTATTTTGCAACACTGCAACAATGTAATAAAATTTATTATCATGCTGATATTAAACTGTACTACATATGTACTGAAAAAAACTCTAGCTGTATTATAATGCTAAATGAAAATTATGTTGAAGCTAGAACTCAATTGACAATTAAGTATATATAAGTGAATTGTAAATTTAGTTCATTAAAATAGCACTATAATCAGCTGTTCAATCCAGTTTTTATGGTTCATAATTTATTATTTGCGTTTTTTAAGATAAAAGAGTCTTACTTTTCCGCCTTTGATCTTCCAGGCCTGCCGAGCATGATGTCATATCTATTTAAATATTCCACTTTTTCCCTTCCAAAGAGGCCGTTCTTTGGTGTGATAATCTTTGGATAATAGGTCACAATCTGTCCAAGATCTTTCTGGTCAGTTGACATCATTGTTGACAATGCACTTACAATTACAGAAGAGTCATTCATTTGCTGAAAAGAAAATTCAGGGCTCCTTGTGAAGTATTACTTTACTTATTGAATGGAAGTATATGAAACTAGCCACATTAATACATTGCTGTACAACACTAATGCATTTTTAACTGCATATTTATGCAACTTTGTTAACAGAATCTATTTTCTTGTAATCACAAAATTATACATTGGACAATTCAATGTATTATACAAAATGGCCAAATTGCAGGTCTAGGATAAACGTGGGAGTATTTGGCACTGCTTGGGTTTTCACACATAAGTTACATAACTGCAACCTGATCCTCATAAGGCTACAATTCATATCCAGTATTAACCTATTTTATCATTGGATACCTTTTCTATACACTGCTATGGTAAATTTTTGTAGCCTAACCAACATCTAGACAAATCTTTTATCTGCAATTAACAAGGTTTGTAGTGTTCACTTGATTTGAATTTTGGTCTGCTTATTATGGGAGATAAGGAAACTGTAGACTCTCTCCCCAATATATTGATATGAGAATACACTTGATAGAGGTCTATTTATAAATGCTAGAACTGTACCATTTGCAAAATCTGCTTGTTTAGAACATTTGACAGTAATATGTTTAACAATAATAATTACAATAAGACAATAGCAAAATTGTATTTAAACTGACACAAAAAACCAAAGCTTTCAATGCCTTGCATATTAGCTAGGTGACTTGCATGGAGAAAATGGTGATTGATGTTGATATCTAACTCTGGAGGTACCTTCTTTTTTATGTAAAATTTTGGAACTGTGATGTGCTTAGCTCATTGCTGAAGAGCACCATTGTTATTGTACTGTATGATACAATTACCTGTATCCCTTAAATGCTCGCTCTCAACTCTTACATAAGCAATTTATAAACAAAGTGGCTATTCTTACGACGAGTCGTAAGAATAATTGCCGATTACGCATGCGCAGTTGCTATTTTACAACCAGGAGTACTATTTTTATGACCATGAGTAACAATAATTTCCAGTTAGGGTTAGGGATAGGATTAGGATTAGGGGTTATGTTTAGGGTTACCCCTACTACACGCACAGTTGCTTTATTTACTTTACTGCGCATGAATTCGCCGATGTCGTAAGAATAGTTTATAGATAATTGTTACGACTAGTCGTAAGAATAGCCACGGCCATTTATAAATGCCAATACTTACAATTGTGCTGCCTTTTGCATCCTCTTGAACCAGAATTGGAACTTTCCTATAATCGGAAAACTTTAATTCCTTGCGCATCACAGGTTCTACTTCCACAATGCGATACTTGATGCCATAAAAATCCAAAAATGATCTCAATTTACAGCAAAATGGACAGACTTGGTATTGATATAGTGTTAGCCTGAGCCTTGAGGCATCCTCGGAGGTATAGGCACGATGTGTGCTTTCGATAACATCACTCTCACAGGCTTTCTGTACATTTCCTTCAGCACTTCCAAATCCAAACCCAAGACTATTCGCGCAAGTGATCCCACTTATAGCAACTCCACAAGCGACGGATGCACGAAGACCAAACTTACAAGAGATTGACTTAAAATAAGTCCAAGTTTTTGAAGGAAGATGTAAGTTTGGTATTGAAGAAACATGTTGACGATGCAATAATTGTGTATGTTTCAGTGCACCACGGGAGCATTTCATAGGAACAAACCTAGGTAGAAGTTGTCCTGAACATGAGCTAAGTCTTTTCATGGAGGCTGCCATTTTGTTTTGCGTAACTTGCATGAACAAGTGCACGTGCGCAGAAAAGTAATTCTGCATCCTGTCTTGTGTGAGATTGTTTTACCCCCATGATCACACTGACGTGCATATGATTTCAAGGGGGGGGGGGGGGGGGGAGGTGTTGAAAATTCAAAATTTTCCCAACTGATGAAGGTAGGGACTGAACCTTTATAGGAGGGGTTGGTGGCAGAGGCGAATGAACTACTTTATAATTGGTCTAGGTTTATTACTGTCAATGATTTGTGATATCAACATATTCTATATGTTTACCACAAGTAAAAAAAGTACAAACTATGGAGTGTCACGTGACATTCTGTCAGACGCTGATAACAAGTTGTTTATCGCTTCGTTAGATCCAAGTGATATGCGTTTCTTATATAACATAGCGCCACAAAACGAGTATTAACGGTAAATTTTAAAATTATTTATATAGTTTGAATTATAGATAAGTGTAATTGAAATTATTTTCTCTCGCCAAAATTGTGTCAGAACAGGATTGATCTGCATGGACCCTGGCTACTCGATGGAACAGCGGAACCCTGTTGTCTGCTGCTTGTGTCTATATAGTTTACAATGTTTAATTGAAACGCGCGTTCTATCTGTCTCTGGATTGATTGAAAGTAATTAATAACTTTGGAGATGAAAATTGCGGTAAACTTTGATACATGTATCACTTAGCTAAAGTTATGGGTTAGCTTTTCTTCACCTGGCCTAGAGTACTGTACGATCGTGACAAAGAATGCACCTACAAGGAGAATGATAAGAGTTAAGTGCTACACACATCCCAAATAGTCGGTTCAGTTTATGGCGTCAGGGATCTAGTCGTGGTTAATGTCTATGAACCTTCTACGCTCTAGCCTTCAGATTTTGCACATAATGTGTACACGTCCACTGCACTGCATGCTCCAATGAATCGAGAATTGTCACTTGACAAGTGTCACTTCACTAAGCAAAGCAGACCCTGGGAGGAATTTTTACTCAGAAGACTTACGGTTGGACCGTATCTGTTGCAGTTGGATTTTACACCATGGCACAGTATTCTCTTCCTGACTTCCAGTTTGTATTCTGCATATTTAGTGTGATATTCGTCACTCATTTAGGATTTTTCTGCAGTTCCGAGGACGTGGATTCACAGGCAGAGTTGAACGATAATCCTGACCATGGCAGGGAGAAGCTCCCAACAGTGTTCATACCACTTCTAGCAAGAAACAAAGCACACTCTCTACCAACATTTCTAGCCTACTTAGAAAATTTGAACTACCCAAAAGATCGCATAACGCTATGGTATGTAGTATTTCCATATTTATTTGAATATAATATTGTTTCGTTTACTAGGGAAAGACTTTCTTCAAGTGAAAATAAGGCCTAACTAAGTTGGAAAAAAAAACTTTGTAGTTTCGTGAAACAGGCACCGGGTACAGTGAATGACAGTTTATCAGTACATGTGTGGTTCAAAACAAAGTCCTCTCTAATTCTGATATACGTATATCAGGCACAAATGGTGAAATTGTGCAAGACTCCTTACATTGTAAAGCTTTGCTATAGTTCGTCAAAAAATTAAAGCTCTCCTTCCTATATCGTTGATTGACAAAATGAGTTTAGTACATGTTTGCAGCCTTTTCAATGTACTGGATGTAACTTAACAATAAACATTAGAGGGTGTGAAGACTCGCGCAAAAAGAAACGTCTAATGCCGGTAATTTGACCTAGTTTAGAATGAGGTGTCACAGAAGTGTTAAACACCACCATCGATCCCAGAAAATACACACACAGCTTGCTTTTTCAGATGGCCGCACGCGGTTTGGGGCAGTAATGGAACGTATTACCTTGTTATCTTTTATCTGGACCTGAGATTTCCATCTCTGCCATGTACACTGTGTTGTGGGTATTGACCGTAGCTGCATGTAGTGACTGTACACTAGTGTCTAATTACAGATGGTAGCAAGCTGTGTGTGTATTTTCTGGGATCGATGGTGGTGTCTAACACTGCTGTTACACCTCATTCGAAACTAGGTCAGATTACCGGCATTAGACGTTTCTTTTTGCGCGAGTCTTCACACCCTTTAAGCCTAAGCAAAGTCTTGTGGTTTTTCCAGAAGGTGCTTGAAGGAGAGAACACTAGCAGCATCTTCTGGTGTATTCTTGTACCTAGCGAGTTAACAGAGAGAATTTGCCCATTTGTTTAAGGCCTATGCGATCTTACAGCATAGGCTATCTTTTTAAGGTAGAAGAGCTCACTGATTCGCATTATTTATGCACAATAATGAAGTTTTAACGTTGTCTGTGCACAAGTATGTATGTTTCCACTCCATTGCTGCAAATTGAACTAAGTTTGTGGAAAACCTCTGATGTGCAACTGACAGAATGCCGATATGATCACTGTATCACAAACTTACTTTAACCGATTAAATAGACTTGTACTTATTGGTTTTTGCATACAGTGAATGTACAGTGCCAGATGTGAGTTTCTTGTTATAATGTATCATCCAGTGTGTGGATTTGGTATTTGTAGTTGAGTAAATATGTTGATTTCAGTGGTTCCAAAACAATCCCACTCCCAGGGTTGCAGGCTTTGCCTACTGCAGTGGTGTTGCACTGGATGCCTTTACCTTAACTTAAGTACAATATCTCTCTGTGTGAGAAATTGGTCTTTCTTCTCTCTTTTATTCTATCTTTATTGAAATAATCTTTGCATATCATTTGTACAAATTAGGTCTTTACAAACTCGCAAGATGACAATTACACATGATAACATCAATAACAAGCAAGAACCCAAAGAAAAGCATAGTTGAATAAGAACAAGCAAGAACTAAATGCTGATTTTAATTGCCCACAACTTATGTAAGACCTAATTCATATGAGGAAGAAGTTGTATTTTCCACTTGTAAAACCAATTTCCACTCGTGCAAAAATTCAAATTGTAGCCTCATCTATTACATTTTGCTTTTATGAAATATGTAGTATTTTAAGTGGAAGATCAAAAAGTTATACGGATGCTTTAAAAGTAACTTTTATCAGAAATTTAAGAAGTCTCTTTTGGAGAAAAGAAATTAAAGACCAAACACCAATGTTCAACATCCAAAATGAAATTAGATATGATTTCACATTCCCAAACCAAATGAGTTGTAATTTTTCATCTGTAAATTACAGAAGAAACATAAAGCATTATTACATTTGTTGACTTTTGTAAAAAAAACTATTTGTGCCAAGAATGTGGTGAAGGAAACAAAATTTAAAGTACAGTACTGGATTTTGCTATCTTTTACCAAAATGAATGGTGACTGAAAATGGCTTACAAACCTTGTTCATTTAAATATGAAAATATAGGACCTGATTCCACTTCTCAATGGCAGCTGGAGGAGTAGAAACTAAAGACCATGTTAAAGTGTTATAAATAAATTGAGAAAGGTTGGGTGTAGAAATTAGTCTGATGCTGGTGTACTTATAAACATATCCCTCAGAGTACAGTAGAGTTCGGTTTGAAAATTACACATGACTTGCAAAACTCTGTACATCGAAGGAGAAGGTATGATATTAAACATGGTGTTAATTCATTCCATGATCAGCTCATCCTTAGGTAGGTTTTTTAATGAACTATTGCCCTGCTTTCAAACCCTACAGCTTCAGTTAGGATGAACTCAGTTTCTTGTTTACAATTTATCAGTAAGAGTATGCTTTGTGATAATTAAGGGAGTCTAGAATTGATACTATCAGTCATTGGCCTGCATGGCAGACTGATTTCTCAAGTGTACCAAGGCTTACTAGCCTTACGGGGGGCTGTTATATGATCAGTTCCTAAAGCTCTCTATAATACTTAATAAAATGGACAGCACTTGTACACAGTTTTGCCCTTTTTTCTGGAGGAAATAAGAATCCATTGGACATTTTCTGATAAATATATGGTGTTGCGTATCTTCAATACTTGTTTGCAAATAAGTACTTGTTAAAATTAACTTATTTTCACAGAATTTTTAATTAACATTTGAACTTTGCAGCATGACATAAATTGCAGCATGACTTTTTTTGAAAATAAGCAGAGAACAAGAAAATGTAATCCCAATATTGGTTTTTAATTTCAACTGGGGTTGATTTTCTTCTTCCGGAAGAAATTGGAAGAAACTTGAGACTCATTTTCTATTTGTACATAAACCTGACACTGGACAAAGAGCATTATGGTACCACAGGAACTGTAAATAACTGCAAAAAATATATGTAATCCGCATAGATTCAATGTATTCCACCTTGGAAGAAATTGTTAATTTTTTTCAACATATTATAATAACATAAAAGAAACATTAAAAATTGATCATTAGATTACATTGCAATCATTTGATTCTAAAATGCACACAGTCTTCATAGTAAGACTAAGGTTTGTTTAAGAGACAGGAATATGACATTGGAGGTGGACACTCTGCGTTCTGTACACTAAAAGCTTAGTACTTGGTGTGTGTGTTTTTACAGTACTTGGTACAGTTTAAACAGAAGCATCACAACAGGTTTATATCCAACGAGAGGCCAACAGTAGTAATTACTCTGTACACCCAGGGAATACATATTTTACTAGTTTCGTGCAAGAAAATGCTATTAAATGGACATGTTGCAATACAAGTGCAAAAAGAAACTATACAGTTTAAACAGTGTTTACATCTATGTTTTTCTACAACTAGGTAGTAACATTATAAGAGACAAATTTCTGTATTTCAAAAATTGCTATCTAACTTTGAACACTATAACATAACACCCTGACATACTGAACGTATCTATACTGTAGGGCCATGTGGCAACTTATGTGTGATAAAGCGTACATGTGTATCAATCCTTTGATTTGGCTGTTCGTGTCAATTTTGATGGTACGTCTATTATGGATTTCATATTTAAATAGCATATACAGTTCTAAGTGATGTGATCATCATTTGACCATGCGCCTCTGAGGCTGCATTGCTACCTAGACCAGTATTAAGTAAAGGAAGTCATACTCAGACGAAGAGATGCGAGATACTGCAGATTCCGGAAGTTACAGAGATGATAAATTCAACTCTTCGTAAAGCTGAAAGTGTGCACATGTGGCTGATAGTAGTATACACATTGTATCGCAGAGCTCCATTTTGTTAATTACTTACAGAATTATTTTAGGTTATAGTCTTTGATTTCACCACTGGTCATTTGTTCGAAGCACAGCGTTAAATTATATTCTGCTACATGTACAGTTGTCTTTTTAATTTTATCTCAAAGTGTATTCTTTATTTTTACAAAAAAAAAAACCCTTTCTCAATGTGTTCATTTGTTCTGTTTATAATTAAATACTTGCCCTTTGATTTATTCTTTGGAGACATCGGATTCAGTTTTTTGTCAAAACTAGCAGATTATGCTTTAGTTTCTTTTAAATTCTGCTACCTGCAATTGTCGCACCCTACCTAATTTCTACTAATTAATGTGTTTTAATTGTTTTTGTTAAGAAAGTAATAAATTTCACCAGTGCTATGGACATCTTGTTTTATATTGTTGTGTGTATTAGTATTTGTGACCATTTGAATCAAAGTACTTCACCCTCATCATGCCTGTCTTTATCTGGTTCAACTTCCTTCACATATTTTCCAAGAATTTCTGTCCTTGATACATGTACATGAATACAAGATTATAAACCTCTCTATGTTCTTGTGTGTTGCTTTCAAGGATATATGTACTGTACCATTGTATTAATCCACATATATGTGCTGTGAGCTACATTACTGTAATAGAAGGTGCAGTACTTGTCTGTAATATTTATTTATATTTGAAGGTCTGGAATGAAGTACAGTTATTCATAACAAACAGTTCTCGCTAGTATATTTCCGCAGTCATAGATTTCTACAGATCTATACTGTACACATACTGTAACACAACTAGCTACTGCATGTACTGTTGTCCAATGACACACAGAGCAATGAAGGGGCATGCATACTGAATATACAGTACTGAGCATACTGTACTCTACACTGTTGTTTTTCATATTTATCAAACCAAATTATTGGACTCTTATCATTTCCTGTCTCAGTGTGTTAAAGAAACCGAATGTCCTGTAAATGGTGATGTTTTACTGACTTATGGTATCTAAGGGAGGAAGACCACAGACAGGAGTATTTTATCAGCTTTACTGCCAGTTTCCTCAATTGAAGACTTAACTTTAGATATGGGTCAAGTTGGAAAGGATTGGTATCACTTTATGGTACAAAAGCCTTCAAAAATGTGCTATAAACAGGTCAAATAGCAAGTGGACAAAATGTCAACCAGAAAAAGAAATAAAATAAATAAAGTGAGAAAGATGATAAAAGACATCACCTGATGTTACCATGACACGATTTTGCTATAAATTCACAATGTTGCTATTAATTCAAAGGTAAATTAATCTAAAGCGGGAAAGCTTATGATTTCATATTATCATTATACTGTATGCATCTTTAAGTGTATCTTTAAGTTGTTCAGTAGACAGACCTGTAAAAAACCTCAGAATCTGAAAGAACTAGATACTTATGCAAAGACATGATACTTGGCAAAAACTCCCCTATTTTTGAAATCATCATTTTTGTATCAGTTGGTAATGGATCAAATTGACATAATTTTGTCTACTATCCACCGATCATCAAAGTTGTACTCATCCATAATCTGCATTTATTGTTTCACCCTAGGATTCGTACGGATCACAACGAAGACAACACCACCTACGTTATCTACGAATGGGCCCTACATATCCAGCATCTGTACCACAGGGTAGATTTCAACTTTTCTTTGGAGCCTGCTGCTTTCGAAGGCGAAGCTGGTCCATACGATTGGCCGGAGGAGAGATTTTATCATCTGATAGATCTACGAGAACAGGCTCTGAAGCAGGCCAGGAGGGACTGGGCAGATTATTTATTTGTGAGTATTTTATCAGCCTTCCCTCACTATGTGGTCAATCCTCTCTTTTACTTCCATCTGTTAAAAATATAGCTATCTGTCTTTTATTTGCTGTACTGTTTGCCAACCTTATCATTTATTTTTTTCCCCTTTTTAACGGTGTCATTAAGTTCTACCACTCCTAAAGGATCTGTGGTCCCATGCAGCTCGAACAGATTTATATGGCCCCTATCTTCTCATTATACCTGTCTCCTCACTACTTCTGTACTCCTTGCTCTACAGTGACCTTTGTCTTTATATCCTCATATAGAGGCATTAAAGACTAGTAACATTGACAAATTATACACATTGAAGATGTTATATTTTACTCTAAGTAAGAAGAAACAGAGAAACATAAATAAAATAACGAGAAAAATAAATAAAAGAAGAGAAACAGGCCCAGAATTTCATAATTTTATCCACTTACTAGAAAGAACCAACTGTGCATAACAAAAACATAACAAAACTCAGTGTGCATCAAATGAAATACCCACTGGCATTTCTCTTGAATTAAAACAAGACCAATTGACATCTTTGTATATTGCCAACAAAATCCAAAGTGTTGTTTTGTACTGGAAAAATGGAGAAATCCACTGGCAATTAGCCTGAAAATAGCCACAATTTCGAGGTCTGGGTCTATAGGGATAATTTCCATTCTTTGATATTGATTCTCTTTAAGTTAAAAGTAGAAAAAAAGGATCAGGAAGGACACTCAAGTCCCTATCAAGGACCCTATAGAGAGAAAAAAAAACAAAAGACACAAACAATTAGCCCTGATAACAATGCTTAAATTGCTTGTCCAAAGCATTCTTAATCCCATTCACACTACTTGCAAGTACAACTTTCTCAGGCAAACCGTTTCACTCATTCACAACCCCCTGTGAAAAAGTGATGCCGAATATTATTCCCACTGCAGGCCATGTTGCAGTGGCCTGCAACTGCCTGCACCATGTCTATTTGACATAGTGCCTAACAGTATTCTGTACATATAACTTCCAAGTATGCCAGAAATACCTACAGAATGTCTAGGACTCTGTCACCACTCTCTGATATTTAGGAACAGTTTTTAAGACAGACTGCATTATAGTGGTGAAACTGGCAGTTACATTATAAAAGCATAATACTCATATTGATTGATACAGTCATTTTCAGGGCTTAAAGTTCAATTATTATTTAAACTGTTAAAGAATTAAACATGCTAATATAGGTACATCTATATATACTGCATTTACCTGTTTATTATGAAAACATATGCATAAAGCTGTATTGGGCCAGTTAACTGCTTGGAATGGTTTCCAAGGCAATGAAAGCCCCAAGGATAGCAGACACAGGGACAGCTATATGTTAAGGTCAGTAGCCTTGGTAATAGAAGAAACAGCCTCAAGTCTGCCAGGAATATGGTTGAATATGTAAGGCAGAAGGTTGAACATATTAAAGCAAT
>KN887952.1:8026-35258 GCA_000934455.1 Apostichopus parvimensis | reverse complement strand
CCCCCCCCCCACCCCTCTTTCCCCACTCCAAAAAGGGGAGAAAGGTGTTGAGCTTTCCTGTTAAAATAGCCATTATTTAACCCTCAGAACTTTGCTATGAGTCAACATCTTCACTCATTTCTTAAAGGTGTATTCTAGATGCATGTGCTTTCTCAGAAGTTTGTTTTCCTTTTGATGATACTCATTATTAGATATAAGAAATATGATACATTTGGAATTATATCTTAGATAATAAGTGTATTCATAGTGCAATGCTTCATCAAGAAGTAACTTTTGGTTTAATGAATCATTATCTTCCTTGACTATTCCCTTTTTAAAGAGTTCTACAAACATATTTACAGCATGATCTCGATGCAGGTATTATTGAATTATGTTGTTGTCAGTAACAGTTCAAAAATATCACCAAATTGTTCATATCTTTGTCATAAAAAATGCCACCTGGTTGAGGCTTTCAATTAATTGTGTATAAAAGCAGTATCAGTTGTGAAGCAATACACTTGCATTTAGCGTACCCTTTTCAGATGAAAATCATTGGGACAATAATGCCCTTTCTTCTTCTTTATATTAATTTATTCTTGTTTTCATTGGTATTATTTTCAAACTAGATATATGCTCCTTTAAGTATCCTGCATGACTCAGGATTTAACCTTTACACCACCAGCGGGCGGAAATTCAACAGAGATTTGTCATCACATTCGACTTCATCTGTTTTTGAAATTATCAATTTATAGATTCTCAGTGACATTTCAATAACCTTAAACATTTTGTGTCAGTCTGTTTTTAACTTCTGGCAGCCATTGTCAGGATTGTGATGTACATGGTAGGTCAAAAGGTCAGTTATGAAATAGATTCCTGAAAGCGGTATCCGATGGGATCGAACAGGTGTTTCAGCTGCTTCCCATAATTTAATATTGTCTACCCATCAGCAGTAGTCAGTCTGCAAAATTTATGTTCAGTTTAATTCCCTTGGAAAAATTAGAACAGATGTAATTGTATGAGTTCTTATCTAGCGGAGAATTTAAAAATGTAGAGGATAAATAAGGACGTGCAGCTTAAAAGTTTGAAATAATGGTCAAACCATTTAGGTTGTTTACAGCAGGTTGCAAAACTTTGGAAGTACTCTTCTGAATTTAAGCAATTGTAAAGTGACACAAAACCTGAGCTAGTTATGCTAAAATGGCTGTAAATGGGTGTTTATATTTGAATGTTTTTAACAGGTCCTATAGGCATTGGTCTGACAGTTTGGAGTACCTATTTACATGCTATTAATTAGTTTGTGACACACTTTTCTGTGCAAAAGCTTACATGGTAACATAAGATGGATTTGACTCTATTGATTGAATTTTGGTACTGTCAAGGAATCCATCTTTTGGTTTCACATTTTAATGCCTTTTAAATCTAAAAATAATAATGCTCTTCCTTTGCAAACTCTTCCTTGCATAGACCAGCTGCTCAGACATTCAAGAACATTGTTACTTGCTTAAATAAAGTACTTGTACCAGCTGGTTGTGATGTAATGCACAGAATTATTGTCATGGTGATTTTAGGCAGCCAGCTGGTTGTGAAGTACTATAGGGTATTGTTGTCATGGTGAATGCAGCCAGCAAACTGGTTGTGAAGTACTGTACAATATTAGCACTTACCCTAGGCCGCCTACATTGCTTTGCATTGTGGAAGCCAAATTAACATTAATTTGCATATTAAGCTCTGCGCTAATGTTATTGCTGTCGTCATCAAGTAATGAGGTTAATTACAAATATTTACCAGAATTTAAAATTATAAGAGGATAAAGAAATATGCCGTAAGTTGAAATAAATGGTCAACCATTTAGATTAAGGTTGATCACAACAGGTTGAGAAACTTGGAAAGTGGATTTAAGTGACTGACTAGTTTACACAAAAATGGCTTAATAGGCTAAAATGGCCGTAAAAAAAAGCTGAATACTGCCATAGACATGTGCACAGATGTGTGGTTGAAACTGTATCATTCCACACCTTATTTTGCTTCATGACAATATTTATAAACCATTTTTTATTATCGTTCCCTCAAGGTTGTTGAGAAAGGGTACGAGAAAATTCTCATCATTGAAGACGATGTCAGATTTGAGTACAAATTTAGGGCTAAAATGTTTTACCTAGAAGAAGAGATTTCTCAGAAGGGACACAAATGGGATTTGATGTGAGTACCATGTTTATATTATTCTGAAGTTTATGGTTGTAGAGATTTGTGGAATTTGCTTGTAGTCCTATGTTTTCAACACTCATTTGTTGTTCAGGGATTGGTGCTTCTTGTCATTATCCATTATAATTGTTTAGAATATGTCTTACAGTATTCTTCGCCCTTTTCAAGTTCATGAACGACTACCTGATTAGTTTTCCATGACAGATTTACTTGAGATGTAAGAGGTCTTTCGGAAAGGGTAATAATTCTGATAGGAGGTGATGTGAAAGTTTTAGGGAAGGCAAATATATTTCCATACTGCTACTTGGAAACCTATCTAAGTATCGTGCTCCCAAGAGTCGATGTGATTGTTGGAAGATGAAACTCTTTGTTTTATCAGATAAACCCTTCGTTAATTTAAGAAAGTTACTTTACTTTTCATTCTGTTGCTCTTATCTTCTTTGTTAAAATGTGATACATTTGAACTGTTTGCTCGGCTGTCCATGTTCACAGAAGTAACGACTTTCATCATTGCCTAAATTTCTTGTAAGCGTATCATTTTCCTCTCAGTATAAGTGATATTTACCTTACGTCTCAACTAAAGATCTTGTGAGATTTCGCCTAATGTTTAAAATCATATTTTTTTTGGTGCATATCAAAAATTGCTACCAGTTTGTGTTTGTTACTCATCAATGTAGAAAATTTACAGCCATTTTTTATACAAGTCAACTTTTTCTACAATAGCATATTTCCAAATGTTATCAGTGTTGGTCTTATATTTTAGAATGCTAGAATTGCCCAAACTCTTTTGAGGCTCAGATCATCCCAATTATTTCGCAGATACAGACAACTGTTGGATTACACAATAGTATGCTTTAAAGTGAAGGTAAATGCTTTGAAAAGATTTAAAATGATTGACCTTTATATGACCTTTCAGGATATTTGATAGCTACATTGATAACCTTTAAGAAGCTTTGTGTTTCTAGTAGTTTGTTACTTCCCCTGTTGACTTGTTGTTATTAGTTCCTGTTGTCGTTCTTCATTGGCATGTTCCTTAACACAAACATTAAATGATACCCAGACAGAACTCTAGTTATTGACTAACATTGTGTCCTTCCTATTTATGATTTTTTTTTTCCCTCAAAAAATATCACTTGAATGATTGATTTTCACATCTGGGTTCAAAGTCTGGCTTTATACCAGGCAGCGAGTCTCAGTAGTAATCACTATTTGTTGACATCAGCAAAACTGCCCGAGGCATTGTCAACAATTGAATCAGTGATATATATTGTACTGTATGTATGTTAAAGGTGTCTGCTATCAAACTGCTTTCCTCATTTTATATATGAGGCTTAGAGGACAAGGATTTTTAAAACTCCCCTTCTTCTTTTTTTTCATTTTTTTTTCATTGCCTAACAATTTATTATTTTCTTATCTTTAGTTTTAATAGTACTTTAGTTTTACTCATCAGTCATTCAAAACTTAAGATGATTGGTCAGGATTTATTCTTTGTCAAATAAAATGTTACTGGTGCAGCCAAGAAGGGTAGTTGCCTTCCTCAAGTGGATCCCAAAAACGGGAGCATCTTTGACGTCGACACCACTCTTCAATAAATTGCCTCTGTAGTGCAATGCGGTACAATGCAGTAGAATGTGATGCAATGTGGGATATTGCAATATATTTAACTTTGATGTTTGAAACATTCAGTATTGCAAAGTCCATAGTTTATGGGAATTGTCTACATGGATTATATTGATAGAATGGACTCTTCACTTGCTTTGTGGACTTTTAGTGCATGCGATAGTTCGTCGCTAAGGTTGGCATTGCAACACTATCGTTAATGATGTAGTCTGTAAATTCACAGAATGTTTAGTCAAGATACTGATAGATTTGGAGCATTTTTCTAGAGTCTTGTCATCTTAATGTGAAAGGAAACTCGCAAAACATCACATTTCCAATATATGACATAATGTTTAATGATTTCAATAAAAGATTGTTCAAAAGTCACTTGATGATACTACTACAAATTAGTACTACTGCTAACTGCTACTTTCTTTGATATTGGATTGTGTACGGTAAACCGCATTTAACAGTGTGTAAATTTGAAGTTGAATTGTTGAAGGAGTTCACTTTAGAGACATGACTCAAGAGTCAAGAAGGTTGTTTGTGCTCTTGGAGGCCATCAACAGTCACTCAAGTTGTTGATGTGAACAGGTGTGTTGTTAACACTCCCAGCAATATTGATTAAATTAACTCTGTGACTTTTACCTTACTTAGACAGCTTATGAAAGAAGTCAGGTGTGAGTCAGTTGGAGGACAATGAACATATATCCTGTTTGCTGTTTAAATTTGATTTCTCAGCAAGTTTCAGGCTTGCTGCAAACTAGGGGGTAGCTTTCCTGGGTTTTTTCTTTCTTCTTGTCTTTTCCTGAGCCCTTGACTTTCTCACTTGTCAGTGGTTGGAGTTCAAGAACCTTCTAATCCTCAGAAGAGATTTTTGCTAGAAACGTTTCCAAATGCAGATTGAAGTCACTTGGGTTTTCTAGCATTCTAAAGTAAGATCACAAAATCCAGTAAGCTTCACATGGCACATATTCTGCAGCCCACAAGGTGGTTTTAAAGACCCTGTTTAAAGCAGCCTAAGGGGCTATATAGCAAGAGGAGACAGGAATATATATACCATGTAACCATGGGGATATTGTATATGTATAGATCCTATGTGGGATAGAATATTTCAACATAATTGGATGGAAATTGAGTTGGTAAAATAGTCTGATGTATTTTTTCCCCCAGATGATGCAATATGTCTGTTATTATCGTTGCGGTATTTGGGGCCTTTAAGTGATTGGGTATGAAGTTTCACTTTGTCCAGGGAATAATTCATCGACCAGTACCGAGTCGCAAAATGCTATGTAAAATTGTCAGATTGCTAGTCATGTACAGTACAGCAGTTTTCCACACAGGAGCAATTGTATTTTATAAGAGACAAAAGTTAAAAGAGTTAAGATCTGCTACAGAAAAACTGAACTCTAAATTATTCCCTTGTGGCCCATCTGATCGATTTCATGCCCACCCCATCAATTACATGGATAGCTTTCAGTACTGACACGGTATAACATAATATTTTCCTTGGAGTTCAAAAATACCTCTGGTAAAAGTTTAACTTTAAAATTTACACAATGTATTTCACTGTTAAAAACCTTTGTGTTTTTCCAAGGGTCTGAACCTGAATATGCTATGGATGCATGGAATCTTGAAATACAGTGGACACTAAATTAAGACGACTGACATATAACCTAGATTTCCCAAATATGCACCCTTGAGTTACAACAGGGCTGACATCATTTCATGACCTTTGCAGGTGTAACATGCATTCAGTAACTTGTCTGGTAATGAAATTTGGAATCAGTCAGCATGATGTTACTCACACATTGACTCATGAGCTGTTTCTGTGTCAAAGGTCCCATGTAGTATACCTTGATAGGAGATGTTCCCCTGTGACATGTCATGCCTGTAGGTGGTAGGTGTGATGATATTGTTATTGCAATGCTGTACAGTGTCCATCATGTGGTACTATTATGGTCCTTTGTGAAAATAAATATTAAAGCAAATATGACATTAAAGGAAATAACAGATTCTTTGCTACCTTTCAAGTCAGTCAGTCAGTGAGTGAGTCAGTCGGTCAGTAAATCAGTCAGTCGGTCAGTCAGTGAGTCTGTCAGTATGTCACTCAATCAGTCAGTCACTCAATCAGTCAGTCATGCAGTCAGTCAATCAGTCACCCAATAAGTTAGTCTGTCTGTCTGTCAGTCAGTCGTATAGTCAGTCAGTCGAACAAGTCAATCAGTCAGTCAGTGATTTGGTCTTCAGACAATCTTCAAATGAAAAATCTATCAAGTAGATACATTGTCAGTCAATTAATTACTCCAAGGTTTAAATAACAAATAAGAGAACAAAATATAAACAGTGCTTAAAGAGAGTTGAATCTCAGTCTGATAAATCTACCTACCTTTATCCTCTCCTCTCTACTATTAAACCTGCTACATCAGTGTAGCAAAATTATCAATCACAAAATATCCCTGATGAGGGTGAGAGCGAGGAGAATTTATTGTTTGGCATAAAAGTAGGGATCATAGTGAGGTATTTGTCTCATGTTTCTTAGCCCAACTTCGTGCATTGGCTTGTACAGGTATGACTTGTGCCATTCAAGTGCTCCCCCCATAAATAACCATGGCAGGAAATGTCGTATTAAAGTCTGTAAAAATCAGTCATAGAAACATCAACCCATCACTAAATGAATTCTTCATTGCTTCTCCAGCTATGTCGGTCGCAAGATTCTCAACGGCAAAGTTGAAAGCTACCTGAATGGATCCAAGATATTGGTGCATCCCAGCTACAGCTATTGGACTCTAAGTTATATGTTGACGCTAGAGGGGGCCAAGAAACTGCTGGCTCAGAAACCTCTAGGAAGGATGGTACCGGTCGACGAATACCTTCCCATCATGTTTAATAAACACCCAAGGTCAGGGAAAGTTCAAGATTTGTTGTTAAATTGTTTATTTTCATTGATATTTCTAGACTTCCATGTCTGGTGATTGGGTTAGTAACATCCAGTGTAGAATGTGTTTGCATTTTTTTTATTTATTTTTTTATTGCTTTATTTATATGTTCTATTCTTACTCTGAGTAAAACAAGGCCAGTCAAAAACTGTCTAATGCAGCTCCTTCCGTTGTGTTATAGTCATTTGCAATATGTTTGCCCAAACCTGCTCATTTTGTACCAAGAGCTACAGTTAACAGAATGACAATTTTTCAGTATTTTGAAGTTTGGCTGCCAACTTTCTGCATTTTTACTAATCACTAAATAGTTTCAATTTTAATTATGCTTTATTTGAATCAACATATTTCTAATAGAGAAAACGGTTCTGGAAATTGTGTACTGGTTACAAAGTTTCCAGAGAGACCCATAAATATGATTTATTTCTAGATATAACTGAACTAAGAGTTCCCAGTTAACAATTTACAAAACATATCTCCATCAACTTATCCTTAATGTGGTTGGTGTTAGATGTCAGTGTTTTCACCTTGTCAGAGAAGCACTCAATATTTAACACAGTTTTTTTCTTCTTTTTGGTTTTTACTTTCACGTTCAACAGGGCAGAATGGTCGAAACATTTTGAGCCTCGAGACCTGGTGACGTACTCTGTGAATCCCCTCTTTGTGTTTCCGACCCACTATACTGGAGAACCCAATTACATCAGCGATACGGAGACCTCCGGTATCTGGGAGGAGGCCCAGGACGACACACCCACCGGCGAATCTGCCGAAACCACGAAAGACGGAGAAGCCCTGGAAAAGAAGGACGGTGAAGACAAGGTGATCTCAAACGGTACAAACTCACAGTCGGCGATAAAGGAAGAAAAAGAATTACGCAACGTTCCCAGCGTCGAGGGAAAGGAAGATTCCGTCAAGGAAAGTGTAGAACATTCAGAATTATGACAAAGGTCTCGGACTGATGAGCATTCCACACTCTTCTCTTAACCTCACAATTTCTAAAGGATATTTCTGTTGTAGATCAACATGGTAACGGGCATTTTGCAAAACAAACAACTAATACAATCTTCCAAATTTTCTAAGCGAAAAAGGGGACCTAGTTTCTCTTAACAGAACTTTTTCCCGACATGCTGCTTTTATAATAGGTGAAATTTCCGAGGCTATTGTAGACAGTTAAGCTTCTATTACATACAGTAAAGTCATTAGTATGTACTGTTTTAGAATGCTATGTCGAATTGCCACCTGCTTGAAAGAAGCTTGAAAGCTTTTCTTACAAAAAAAAAAATAAACTAAAATGTTTCATACATATTTTCCATTTCTTTAATCAAAGGTCTTTAATAAGTGTAGCTGTTTGTGCATCAATAATGGCAGAAACAGCGGTAAACTTTATTTCCCTGTTATCAAAACTAGCTTCATCTTCATATAGAGTTATTGCCTTTCATTTTCAACAGTTCATTCTTTGACCATACTTAAAAAACCAATAACTATGATTATTCAGTTCTGTGAGAAGCATTTCTCTAAAAAATGCAAATCTTTACTCGAGCAAAGCATCAAACTTAAAACTGTTTAATATGTACTTGCTTTTGTTAATTTACACACAAAGTACTTAATTCTATGTGTGATTAAAATTATTGTAATTATTTTACCATTTTGAAATGATATCATACCAGGCTAGCTACTTAATAGTTGTGACCATAATCATGATTGGATTTGATGAAAATTAAGATGAAAAAACAATTTACAAAGGAAAACTTGAAACAATCAAGAAGGATTTCAGTCTTGTTTTGTTAGTTTACACATAAAGTACTTATTTCTATATGTGATTAAACTTATGGTAATTAATTTGCACATTTTGAAATGATATTCTGGGCTGGCTACTTAATTGTTGTGACCAAAATCACGATTGGATTAACAAAAATTAAGATGAAATTTACAAAGGAAAACTTGGAACAATCAAGAAGGATGTCATTGCCATCATGGTTACCAATGGCTTGTGGTGGGATGGTGGAGGAGGGGGGGGGGAGGGGAAGTATTTCAGAGACCAGCATAATGCATTCTTACTGTCATGTGAAATTTATAATTTTTGTTAATTTTTGGGAATAAAATTCAAGTGTAAGGTACCTAAAGGTAATGTCACAGTTTGGATTCTGATTCTAAACCAACATAATCCCCCCTTCCGTGTATCACAAGGTTCTGCTTCAGCAAATATTTCATGGAGTGCCATCATTACGTTTAACATGACCATTACAACATAGAAAAACAATTAAATTAAAGATTCAGAGTGTGCCTTGTTATTATAGTTTTGGAATAAGTAACAATTATGAATGTTAATAAGTACCTTACCATTTACGGCAATATAAGATGTAAATGGCCAATCAAACTGCACCTTAATAAAAAAGAAATGGATAAAACAGATGGGAGTTGGAAGCTGATTTTTCGTAATCCAAACATCCCCACAGTTATGTAATCACATTACACTATAGACCCACCAGATGTGTGAGCGGATTGCAGAATAACATGTTGTTCAGTTTTATAGCTATGCAATTTATAAGAAAAGTACTTTTGAACTCAGCTTTAAAGTAACTTACTAACTGAATTTATTTTCTTTGCTTTTACTCTCTCTCTGTATCTTATTTTGTTCTATGACAGTCTGTTTGTTGCAGTGAAAGTAACTTTTTGCATTTCACAAAGGTTGTGACTTTTCCAGGATGTTTTCCCAGAAGGTATACTGCCGGGGTTCTCAATCAATTTTTTAAGATGGCTATAGAAATATCATTGATTGGAGCAAAGGACCCAGACAGAATCAAAATTTGACTATATACCTGGATTGAGTAACGTGCAGGATTTGTCCTGTGGGTCACCTCTATGGTACCCCTTGTGTAAAGGCATCAGTAAGATTACAAAGTTAAAGGTTGTGGCTTGTCTTTACAAATTGCTGTAGCAACATAGTGTATAACTGTAACACTACCAATGAGGATGGAAGTGTTGATGGTTTACCTCATTTGATTCCTGTGTCATCACACTAAGCTGTGGCAGATCCAGCATTTTAGAAAGGAGGGAATGTTACCCTGATACTGATGGAGTGGGCCTTCCATTAATGGGGGGGGGGGGGATGCGGGATCTGGGTTAATGTTAATATGTCAAATGGTGGATTCCAATGCAAGTTTAGACAATAGAATATTTCTATACAGCCATAATTAAGTTTTTAATGCAAGATTGTGCTTGTAATCATTTTTGTTGTTGTTAGGTTTAAAATCTTCCTCCTCTCTACTAACTGCACTTTTATATTAATAATAATAATAATAATCATCAGTTAGTTTTACGACGCTTAAGCCACCACAAATGTGGGAGAAGCCCGCAAGGGCTTATGGATTACAAGTTACACGTCGGGTGGCTTCCAATTCAACATTTTAACTCAAATTTGGAATATATCACTCAAAATTGGAATATTATCCATATCGAAACTATATATCCTCTCACATTGTTATAACCGACATTGAAACTTCTCTCCTTATCATTGCAAAAATGTAGTATTCAGTTATGATTAGAAATAAATCATAAGCTGACCAGAAAACAGTAAACAGTTGAAGGAAATTTCATATGTGGTAGTATATTTTAAAAATTGTATGTGCTTATATTTAGGTCAAAGGTTCAGGGTGCTCTAACAGTGTATACATTTGTAGTTTGACGAATGGTGATTGCTTAAACATAATGTAAAGGTTTCAATCACTATATAATGTTATCATTTGATATCTGTTGTTCTAATTTTGTGTTGTTTTCCCACCAATTTTGGCTGTATATCGAACAAAAAAACTATAAAAAAAAAACCCTTTTCATTGATATTTTTTATTCTTATAACCCTTCTACAGCTTGAATTTTTAATGTCACTAGTCTTTTATCATAATTAAATATGATCCATTGGCTATGTATTTATTAATGTCACAACCCTCAACTTTGAGATGGGATTTTTTAAGCTCTGCTTTGGTTCAAGGTTAAAGGGACAGAGTATATAATTAATGTTTACTTGAGTAAAAGTATCCCTCCCTGGAAATGCTTCTTGTTTGTAGCTGGTCTATAAAGTAACCTAGAAGATGGTATTTACAATTGTAACTACATGAACTACTATCAGCACATTTGCATCCCATGAAACTGATTAAACTGGGAGTTTAATTCCACAGTAACAAACTGATATATTTTCACTTGCCATAATTAATGGTTCCAGAACAAACCTACCCAAATTGATGCCATCCCGAATCATATTTTTCAGATTGAAGATTTTTGGGCCGTCTGGCATCAGGGAGTGTAGATCCATTTCCAAGATTGGAACGGCAAACTGACCAATCCAAACCCTCGGTAGATTCAAATGCAATACATCAAAGACATTCACAATTTGGCGTATCAGATGTACGCAACCATGTACTTACCTGTTGAACCGATGCTTTCCAAACAAGCAAATGCGGTCTTAGTATTCCAGCAGTTCAAAGAAAAAAAATGAAGAATTTCTTTGCAATGTGTATGACTTTGAGCAAGATGCTCATGTAAAGTGTTTATTCTATGATATGTGTCAGAATATACCAGGAACATGTACTACTTTAGATAACTTAAAACAAGACTTTTCAAATTATTGCATCTTTTATTTTGTCTATGCATCCACTAGCAATTGAAAGAGGGGCAACATCATATTTTTGCCACTAGTTTTAACCACTGAAGGGGCCACTAACAACTACTATTGAGGCTCTTATCTGGCACCAGTTAATGTGTTTATATTATATGAATGCACCCTGTAGTGAATTTTTTTTACATTGTATTTTCAATTGGGAGTAATTTATAATACCACGTACCATTTTATACCATAAAATAATTTATATTTTGCAAAATTCCTTCATATAGTGTAAACTCCCCACCTCTCCTCCTTTGCTTCCCCCAAATCCTCCCATTTTAACATGGTATTAACATGGTAGTATATTTATATATTTTTGTATGCTTTTTTTCTAATTAACTGCACTATTTCTTAATGCCTTTTAGGTTTTATAGTTTGTAGTAAAGAAGTTGCTACTCTATCTGCAGTAGTAACTTTGCATTTGACGTATTATAATAAAGTTCTTAATTTTTTTATTCCAAGTCCTACCTTGTCAGTATGAGGTGCTAACTACACTATATAATTAACATTCTATATATTTTTTATATCATCTTATCATGCCTGTAATAAGTTTCTACCCAACGTTTTCAGTAACATCCTACCGTGTGTTTACATAAAACTTTTCAACAGACTTGGCAGTAAACCAAATCTTTATTCTGTTGTAATAGGAAAACATTGCTAATTGTCTTCATAGAAAGTACAGTATTAGTTGTCTATAATGTAATACATATCACATTTACTTTCAAACTGGCTGGAAAATTTGTTCGCACAAGGGTAAAAACTCAGAATAAGACCAGAAGATTTCTCTTTTTTGATATATATTTGACAGGGTCAGGGAGGGGGGGGGGGGGGGGGGGGGGGAGGGAAGTCAGGTTTCGGTCCATGTCAATCATCGGGTTCTCCTTCTATTCATATTAGTGAACATAGTGATGTTATGTTACAGTATCCACTAACGATCTGTGCTCATTAATATACAGTATACGAAGAGTTGGTCTGTACATCATTCTTTGGGTGCCTTAAAAGATATTAAATTGCTCAGAATTACTCTGTGGTGTTCTAACACAGTTACATAAAAAAGGAGTGTCATAAACATTGACCAATATTTGGAATTTTCGAGCTTGTTTGCTCTAAATGAACCTTCAAATTGTGAATTATGTATTAAAACTCCTGATATTATTAAAGAGTCTGTTGCTATTGGGTCGTAACTGTATTTCTTTGTAACGATGTATATATGCATATTTATATATATATGCAGTTCATCTTGCCATCACCCACGAAATAGAGTAGTTTAGCATATATATTAATGATGTATATATAAGCATATATCACATATTAATGAATAGTAAATGATGGTGTCTATGAATATTCATACCATGATACAGAGTAAAGTCTCCTTATATTATCACAGTTAAGCTTAATTGTAAGGATATAACCTGTAGAAAGTGCACTTTCAATGAACACTTTTCCTCCAGATATATCCTCCACAAACAAGTATGTTACTTACGGATATATCCCTAGCGGGGAAATAGATGATTGGTAGGTCCAGTAGAAATCATGATGAACTCATTTAATATACCATTTTCAAAAGAGATAAATTTACATATGTGTGGTTAGGGAAAGGATACTGCAGAGAAATTTGCCTTGCCTAACCTTTTTTTTATATCATATTTATAGGAAGCAGTTTTTATGAACTTGGGTACTTCGTTTTGTTTACTTGCCCTGAAATAGAGAACAATGAAAGCACAAATTTTGATACATTTTCTTATTTATTTCCTGTTGATGTCAAGAAAATTCTTCCAGTAATAAATTATTTACATTATATGTACATGTTTACATATGGAAAATAATCCTTCATGAAGCCTATGTCGCTCATCCCCACCCCCTCCCCAAGGGGACAAGGATAGTTGCTGCCATTCTTACAATACAACACTACATAAAAATCACTTTTCAGTGAATTCAAATTATGATTCTGAAATCAGGATAACCATGGCAGATAGAGACACACATTGCCACCACAAATAATAACTTTCAGAACTGATTTGTAAGAAAGTTTGTGGATCCTTCTTCAAAGAAACTAGACTTCCTTTCAAGCGATACAAAACCTGTACAAGGTGGTTGTACTTTAAAGGAATTATAAAGAATGGAAGTTATATAACCTCAAGGGGACATTGGTTGGGCACATTAAGACATCTGAGATTTACGATTTACTGTGCAAGTCTAAATAATAATAAGCCTTGATTCTAGTAGTAATTTAAGATGGTCTAAAACTGCAAGCAACATGTCATTATTTAAGTCACATATTCAAGGTCTGCAGACTACAGTGCCAAGAGAGACATGAGTTTAGTATTTCACAAATTGTTGTCCCGATGTTAAAACTATATCATTGTGTGTACTGGGTAGACGAGGAAGCTCACACACACCCTATGTGTCAATTACTATCGGAGTGTAGGGTGACCCTACACTCTGATAGTAATTGACACAACTGTCATTGGGGACACACAAAGGCAGTCAATGAGATTTGGGATTTGCTCATTAGAAAACTGCCTATAAGAATAATGCTCTGCAGTGTGCAGGCTTACTTTCTTCAAAGGATCAGTCTTTCATTTTGTCACAATTCTAAGCAACGGCTTGGACTCATAGACACTACAGAACTGTGTCTGTAGCACTAAAATAGTACTACTCTTAAAGAGGTACAAAACTGAAAGGACTTGTGGTAATAACGGCTGTAAAATTATCCAACGAGTGTCTTTTTCTAAAGTTTCAACCAACTTTTGCTGCCTTCAGCCAAAATGCCACCAAGCTTTGCCTTGCATTTTCTTCTGGTACATACTTAAGAATGAAGTAAACTCCATAAAATATAGCACTCTAATGGTTCCGAGAAAGACATTACTTAAATTAGGACTTGTTACAACAGTGCCTTTAAAATCTGCAACAAGTGTCTCTGGCAAACTCTGTTTCCTTTGGTCACGATGCCAGGCAGTGCCTTGATCCCTCCAGATAACCCGGTAACAGATTCCAAGCAGTGGCTCTGATTCCTCCAGGTATACTCCACATTAGAGACTAAATTAACGACTCATTGCCGACAGCTCTCATGGAGTGCTGAGAGAGTAACAAAGTCCCTCCATGTGGGAGGCATGTTTCCTTTAAGAATTCTGCCACACTTCTTACAAGGCATTGTGAATAGTCTTAAATAACTGTTGAGCCACAACTAGAAGGAAGAGAAGAAACTATAACTGTTAGAAGTTATAACTTTTAAGTGTTGTTATTACTTTAGAGCCACAACTGAAAATGAAGTTATAACTAACATTATAACTGAAACTTAAGTTATAAATGAAACTGAAGTTCTAACTGAAACTGAAGTTCTAACTGAAGTTATTACTGTGTAAAGTAAGTTGGCCTGATGTTTCGATCCTAGCAGGATCTTCTTCAGAGGCTAAATGAAGATCCTGTTAGGATCGAAACGTCAGGCCAACTTACATTGACACATTCTCTTACACAGGCTCTCTAGTGGATAAGCAGTTTGCTAACAGTTTTGTTTTATTTTGAAGTTATTACTGAAATTACAACTGAAGTTATAACTGAAGATATAATTGTTGAGCCACCACTAGAAGGAAAAGAAGAAACAAAGAGGACATCAAACATATACATGTAAAGACAAATCTGCAGTAATCGTAAGATATTTGTGGACAGTCAAAATGTCTTGCTACGGGATACACAGACATCACTTCAATCATCACAAGTGCCTACACACAGTTTGAAAGAGTTCTTAAAATGAACTTTTTCTGTTAATACTGCAGATACTGTAAAAAAAAACAACTATAAACTTTAATAGGCACTGTGTCACAAAGAAAAGGAACAGCAGCTGTTAAATCCTGCTTGGCAAGAATGAATCAATATGAAACAATAGTGATTATCTCTACAGTAGTACCTATTGTACAAAACTGTGGAACAAAATACAGTATGTCCTATGCAGCTTGGCTGCAGGAAGCTGCAGCATCCTTACTTAGTATTTTCTATAAAGTCTATTTGAGAATTGAGAAACTGATTTTGGTGGATGGATGATAATTAGACAGTTACTTACCATAAATGACTTGACTGATAATTCTGGCATGGTCATAAAATGAAAATTGAGCATAGCAGAGGTTGCATGGTCTGTTATCTATGAAGGAAAATATATATATGGAAATTTGGGGTTTTGATCAATATCTTTTTATGATGAAAAACACTGGGATAATAAGTTTGGATGAGAAGTTTTAAAACACACTCTAAGGTTCCACACTGGCTGAGAATTGGTTTGGGGTCTTCATTATGGTAAAGAAATTTACCCTTCAAGGAGAGCTACACTACCTAAGAACATAAGCTGTTACTTTATTCCTCGAAATCATAACAGAAATGACTCAAATGAGGACACTGGCCTAACAGTGGATTACATTTTGGTTTTATTTTATACAATCTATCTGGTAGCAGGGAAAGAGATTTCAAGAGAAATTTGGTTCGTGTTAAAAAGCATCATTTGACCTTGACTGGTTTACAGATATAAATGTATGCAATTCTTACTTTCAATTCATTACTTGTTTTTCTGATTTACCTACAATACATACCTTTCTGAAGACAGCATACTTTGATTGTGTCCAAAGGTCCAACTAAACAAAAGAAAGGAAAAGTAAATAACAACCAGCACAATGGTGAGCTGTCAAACAGTCAAAGTCAATTCTTTTTAAGACTTACAAACAGTTTAAAACTGCAAGAATGTATATTACCAGGCACATAGCCACAGGGGGCATTGAGGGGGGGGGAGAGGTGTGCCCAAAATATTTCATTATTTTGCAAAATTCATAACTCAATTAAAAAAAAGTAAGGTTGTATGCAAACAGAAAAATGGAATACAGCTGTAGGGTAAAAGATGGAAAAGAGTGAACCAGTTGGCATCTAAGCCCCCTGAGATAAGCAAACTTTTCTCAAAGGGGATGGGGACACCCCCTCCCCTTAGACCCCTCCATCCTGTATTGATATACCCCCATATCGATTACTCTGGCTACGGGCCTGACATTTAAAAGTGAAAAACTTTAAATAAGGTACAACTGTTTCATCAAAAAATTATGGTTTCAATACTTGTGGAAGATTACTTTAGATTGGTAATTTGTTTAGCCAGCCATGGATAAACGTCCTGATACTCCCATTACCATATGAAATTTACCTTTATGCATTAGACCTTAAAAAGCTTGTTATGGTATAGTGTTGGACCGAAAATCGGCATCAGTAATTAGTGATATAACAACATTTTCCACAAACATTTTAGCTTGGGCATAATTTATAAAAAGATTGGTTGATCTGCCTATGCTGAGGATAAACCTAATATATATATATTATCACAGCCTAAACAGAGATGAGATGGGTGTAATAACAACACAAATACTCACGGTGCCGTCAACCTGTAATATGACTTCATGGTGGGCTCGAACGATCACTCGTTCGATAATAAAACTTTGAAGCACCAAGACGACCTGTAAAGTTCTTCCTAAAGTAACCTGTTGAGATAAATAAAGAACATGAATGCATTAGTACAACTACTTTTTTAGCTTAAGCTTAAGGATTGATACTTAAAAATAGTTGTCTAATTACTCGAAGAAACTTAAACACCCAAAGAAATTGTGGGAACTCAGAAAGAAACTACAATGGCCAAGATTTTCTTATTTTGTAATATTAGTACAGCCTTATGTGGTTCATTACTAGCACTGGTCTTGAGAACAGGAAAGCAAAGAATAACTTATTAGCATTTTTGTAGATGAAATAATAGGTAACAGTTAATCCCTGTATTTTCGATACCATAAATGAATTATGAAATTTTAAAGGGTGCATGGCTAACATTGGATATATGAAAATTTGACATGGCAAGTCAAAGAAAGTTTTAATTCTAAACATTACAAGACAAAACTCAAATGATTTAATGGCAATTTTCAGCAAAATGAAATGTGCTGTGAGTTTATCTGACCAGACTTCATTTGCTATCTTCTATTAATGCTCATAACGCCAAGAGCAAAGCCTACTTACTTGACATTCTTAGGTAATAATGAAAGTGTTTGTTTCAAACCTGAAAAACATTAGGTGACTGTTGAACTCTTTTCACCTCGACACTAGTATAATTCTTCTGCCATGTGTCAAAAAACTTGTCAACATGTCTGTATGAAAGAAAGAAATAGAATAAATTTATAAAATTTAAAACAGGATGGATGGATGCACTGCCTGTGTAAGAGAATACAAGGCACTTTCAAGGGGCGATATTGGGAAATCAGTTCCTTTCACTTATTAAATTTGTTCATTTGCATCATCTTGATATCAGCCGTCAGACCCCTTAGCCTCCCACAGCATCTCCTAACCCCTCCCCCCTTTGCATCCTGGCACTGGTTACACAAGTGATACAATTACCTTTGAAGAGACATCCAAAGAGAATGAAATATCTCAAGCACCACCTCCCTCCTCCCTCATCTCTCCCACACATCATGCCACTGGTTATACCATTAAAAGTGACACAGTTACCTTTGAAGAGCATCCAAAGAGGTAGAAACATCTCATAAAGAAATGTGATATCTGTTTTAACTTTACACAAGTATTTTGCATATAAACTGTAAGCTAATGAGAACAGCGACATGTCAACTACAGTAACATTTGATTGTGGAACTTACACAGGATTATAGGTATGACTGGATGGCGGTGCTTTCCTCTTCTTAGAAAGTACACTGATGTGTCCATAGGTCCTCTTAGGTGCTTGTCTGTTCAGGATACTGTCAGCCGCCTGTGCATGCTCTCGAAGCTGGATGTAAAAAAAAAAAAAAAAAAAATTTTTGTAACACTTGTATACCAATACTATATTTTAATAACTTAAGTAGATCAGAAAATTATAACAAAATAATATTAAAAAATATTCAGATAACTGTACCCCAAATTAAAGTCTTTGTAATGTAAGATACATTGTCAATTACAGTACTTACCTTTGTAGACCACTTGTAAGTCTGTAACACCTGTGGATATATTGGAGTCTTGTCTAGTACTGGATCCAAGCTGATTTGACCAAGGTTTCCCATATTGGCTGCCTCTTTTAATGGTTGTAAAGAGGCAATGGATGTCTCCAGCTCACTGAAAATAATTGTCACTTCAGCCAGTTATTGGAGGCTTAAGCAAAACTATAACAGGTTCACAATTTTTTGAATTTTTTTGAATGGCACTATGAGTAGGCTGGCAAAAAGAATTAGATTGCCACAGTTTGCCTAGCTTGAAAAATATTTTATCTTGAGATTTAAAATGGCACAAAGTACTGAATACCCCACTGATCTGAAATTCACTTCGTAGGCATCAAACAAACTATTCTCATTTATGGTCCATCACCACCATGACTTCACGCAGGGATAGCCTACTCAAATATTTTTGTAAAAATTACTCTCCATTCATGCAGCCAACATAAGCAGGTCAATTTTATTGAGTTGTTTGTTCCTTTCCGATCGCTCAAGTGTGATAGAAATTTCAGGATAAGTTAAAGGCCTTATCTTTTTTTGATAGTTCGGCCGACAATGAATTCAACGTTTCTTGTATTTGTAACTGATCCGTTGAATTCTCCATACCCTTATGCTAATATTAATAAGACAATGCGCAAAGGTATTAATATCGGTCTTACTCAAAGCTGTTTTTTACACCGATTAAATCTTCTTGAAACTGCTTTACAAAGCCTTTCTTCGCCTCTCCTTCATCTTTGGAAGCAGTGATACCCTGGTTTAGATGAGAGAAAGTTTTCGAAACACCAGTTCGTAATTTCTGTATTGCTGCAATTGAAGACGTTATCATGAGAACATTTTCTTTCGTGACAGCAGCCATGATAACCCTAAGCTAGGCTAAGTTAGACTACAGAATACTGTAAACTTCTGTGAGTTTGAAGTATGGTTAGACGTCAACTTGCCAGTCTGAAGCTAGTACAACAGTCAGCGGCACATTCAACCAATAATGCAGCACTCATTCACTACTTCACAACACCAGCATGCGAAAAGTCGTCTGCTGACCATGATAACGGTATGTACAATTTTTAGACCTAACTTAGCTATAGATGCTGTTATGTAGTATATATACGTAACATTTTAAGTGAATTTGTTAAGAGTAACATTTGCAATTGTTCTTCACACGGTCTGCGTCAGGTTTTAACTTTAGAAAAACGGTAACTTACTGAAATTTGATAATAAGTCTCTAACCAATTACCCTAACTTAATAGTTCGGGCCTAAAGTTAGGCTAGCCTAGCCTATGCGAACCTTGGTACAGTAGCATAGTGGTATTGTCAGGTCCTAGCCTACAGGCCTAATTACGCAGGAGGCAGTTGGGGCTAGGTAGGCCTAGACTAGCGTTCGGCCTAACGGATACTAGGCTAATGAGAATAACGTTTCCCAAGTTACTGTCAACTTAATGTCTAATCTCTTCTTAACCGAGTTAACGGTCCTTTGCCAAGATCAAAGTCACTAGTAATAGTATAGACTAACGCCTAGTAATGACAATGCAGGGAAAGAATATGAAATTAACACACATGCCAAACTTACCAGCTTTATTACAAAATTAATTATTCTTTATTAATTATTATTTTTCTGGAGGGGTGGGAGAGAATTGATATTTGACTTGAAGTAGGCCACTAGACTTATGAAGTATAATCTATAGCCTAGGACTATGAAGTATGAGTATGACTATGAGTTCTTGGTGTCCATGATAGTGAAAGAGATATAAAAGCCAGTCCTGAACATCTTTGATAAAACTGTGATTGCATCAAGCATAAAACCCACTGAGTATTTGTAAATTTTTTAAAGTGTTGTTTAGCTATTTTTTTCTTTTCATTGTTTTTGTCTGTTATCTGATTCAGATATGGATTCCAAACAACCCTGGAGAAAGCAGCAGAAAAGGAAGAGACAAACATCCTCCAGTAGTTCAGTAGAGCAAAAAGTGGAAGCTTTATTTAGAAAGAACTTTAACTTTACGAGAGAACCTGACTGGTGCCTGCCTAATTCTTCCCAAATTTTTAGCAAATCTACATCACAGGTAATAGAGTTATTAAGATGATTTGATGCTGACCTTTTGTGTACTTTGCAACCCCATTGCAATACACTCCAAAAGATATATACATTGATGGTATCAAAGAGGCTAAATAACTTTCCAGTACCAACAGATCTTTGCATGCATCTTAAGAAAAGTCAAATTGTCTATTAAGATCTATTGTATTGCAATGGACAAGTATTCATGTTGATTCTTTCATTTTTGGATTTAAATTGATGTTTCTCAAAAAATGTGAAAAGGAAACTTCAAAATGTTCACTCTTCAGTAATATATATTGCATTATTTTCATCAATAATCTCTGCTACAGTATATGTCAGTCTAACAAGTTAGAACTGCTAACAAACTTGCACATTTAAGCATCTTGCCACTCAGCTCAGTTCAAATCTTGCAGCCAGGATATACACTGGATTGTAAGGATAATCTTTACCACAATTTATGTAGTAATATAGGCTACACTGAATAAATATGACTTCCCATTTGTGGAACAATGCTGATAGATTCAGTGCAGTGTCTCCTGTCCATTGTTCTAAAACACACATTATGACTGACATCATTGAATATAGTTTATTGTTACTTTGTTTTTTAGCCTTTCACAAATGAAGTTATTTCAGCTCTGCAAGATTTCAAGGCCACTCTGAATGAGGTCAAAGGTCAGTTGAGTGATAAGGACATCTCAGAATGGCACAAACATACAAGTTTAACCCACAGAGGAAACAGAATACTGTCTCCTGGCTGGTCCAACCACCAAGGTTATGAACTGAAAACTCAGGCTTGGTTTAAATTTCACGAAATACTTCAGCAGTTTAATATAGTCCCACGTGAGACGGACAAATTCTGTTCAGTCCATCTCTGTGAAGCACCAGGAGCCTTTGTTACTAGCCTAAATCATTACTTGAAACAACAAGGATACTTGATAAAGTGTGAATGGAAGTGGTTGGCTAACACTCTCAATCCATACTATGAAGGGAACACCAGCGATAAGGCAATACTAGATGACAGGCTCATTAAACGGACGTTTGAGAAGTGGTACTTTGGCGTGGATGATACTGGCAATTTAATGGAGCTCCCCAATTTGGAAGGACTGGAAAAGAAAGTCCGCAGTGAGTTTGGAAACGTGCAATTGGTAAGTCCATCGAGTATCAGGATGATTCTCTAAAACTTAGTGTTGTTGGAAAACTCAGTGGATTTGGTGGGAAGGCTGTACAAATTTTGTAATTGTATGCAAGAAACTTTTTAAGTTTTTTTTTAAAATAATAAAAATATGCAATTTTTTTCTTATTGTGAGCTACAGTAACTGCCGTTTTGGAAAATGCTTAATGTAATGCTCTAAATTAGGTAAATAGTTTGATCAAATTTTCATTTTTCCAATTACGGAATCTCATGTACACACATTCCATCAACAACTGTAAGGTTACATGTGCCATGGATTAAGATATGGACCATTTGTGTGACCCTATAAGTAACAAACTTTGATTTTTCAAACTTTTGTGCTGCATTGTAATATTTTTCTTCTTTTAAGTATATCAAGCAAGTTATACTTAGCTGCAATACGACAACCTATCTTATTGGCGTGCGGAACTGGTTTACAAGTCTTGTTTTTGTATCGTTAGGTTACAGCTGACGGCAGTGTGAATTGTCAAGATAATCCCGCAGAGCAAGAGACTCTGGTCCACTCTCTGCACTTCTGTGAAGTCGTGGCTGCTCTCACCATCCTACAGCAGGGGGGATCATTCGTTCTTAAAATGTTTACTATGTTTGAGATTAACACTGCCTGCCTGATGTACCTGCTCTGTTGTCTGTTCCAAGAGGTATTGTGCTACATTGTGTTTCACACTGTTTGCTACTTGTTGTATATATATATGCTACTTTGTATAATTCTGATCGTTAAAAGAATTTTCTGGTTGCTGGAACTGATTGCTTTACAAAATTGCTGAAAATTTGTTGCATCTTTAAACCAAAAACACATCCTCAAAGTGATTTATATTGCAAAGTTAGGAACTTCTCAAATTTTATGATATATTTTAAATGCGACCAGCAACAGCAGAACAAAATGCTGTCATTATGTTGCATTTTATAACTTGATAATTTTTTTAAATGTTATAATTCAGGTGTGGATCAAGAAACCAGTGACAAGTAAGGCCGGTAATTCTGAAGTCTATGTGGTCTGCTTAAGTTTCCAAGGGATTGATCCCAAGATGTTGGATAAACTTAAAGAAAACTATGGTAAGACCATCAATATAAAACATATTTCTATTTGCTTTGAACCATTGATAGACACATTATCGAAGCAAAAGAATGAGGCAATGTTTTAGGTAAGCACAAACATCATGCTTGTGTGCTGTAAGTGCTTGTATAATGAAAGTTTTAACTTTTTTTCTTTTTTTTGGGGGGGGGGGTTAATTTTACCCATGGGTGGTGATTGATTATAGATGATTCTAACATCTGTCAGTCCAATGATAACCAGCTTAATATTCTGTTTTTGTTTACTCTCTCCTTGATCAAGGTCCGACTCCAAATGGAACCTTACTTCCACCTTCTTCCATCCCATCTTCATTTTGGTCTCAATTGTACAAAGCCTCAGAGAAATTTAAAGACTACCAAATGTCCACAATAGAAGAGAACATGAATCTGTATGAAAATCAGGACTTCTATGCCATGGAGGAAATAAAAGAAATTCAACGATGCTGCGCAGAAAGATTTTACCAGACCTGTCAGCCGATACCTACAGCAGAATGGATCTGTCCAGGGAAGTCCATGAAGATGAGTAAAAACATGTCCAGACAGAAGCTGCAAGGAACATGGCATGAGAGACAATCAGATAAGAGTATGACTCACCAGGAAGTAGTGCACAGAATGGGACTTCAGTACCGTTCTACTGAACAAAATGGTGGATTGACTCAAGTGACCATTAAGGTATTATTTGTTTCTTTTTCTTGTTTCCTCTTTTTTTATAATTTACTAAAAAAAAAAAAATTAAATGATTTTTTTTTTGTGCTTATTTTTTATGTATTTATTTAGTTTTACTTTTGATATTTTTATGTTTTTACTTATTTTTTTTATTTTGTTCAAGAGTAAACAATTGAAATCTTTGCCAAAATGTGATATCTATTGTGATTTTACCTCTAGCAACTGATCTACCAAGCATTGGATTGGTTTAGATCAGGGCTGGGCACAAAATTATATTGCAAAGTTATTAAATCATTCCATTGCAAAACTTAATGAGCTTTTATTTCAGCTGTACATGTATATAAAGATTAGTTCATACATCTTCTCATCAACTTTGAATTTTCTTTGACCAATGGAAAACTCCCACTATTGCATGTTCTTTTGATCATCTTTCTTTAATTATGATGTACATGTGACCATATGTAAGTAAAAGATGGCTATAAAGTTAAATGAAGTTATAACCAATATGTATGCTTGGTGGACTAGATAAGTGCATGTTATTTATCATTTCATTTTCTAAGTGCTCATTCTTTTTTCTCTATGCAGCGAGTTGAAGTCAGAGATAAACAACTGGAAGAGTTTGAATTGATAGCAGGGAAACCTCTTAAAACAATTACTTTGTCAGCTTTCTGTTCAATCACAGTTTTGGAGGATTGGAATATGCTTTGTGATAGATCACCGGTGAGTTCTGAAAGTAAAATTGATGTGCTGTGCTCAAGTTAACTGTCATACAGCCTCACATTACATGATCAATTCCCTTTGACTTAAAGTCTAAAACTCCTTTCCTTGTAATAGAAGTATCTATAAGTATTACCAAATATGCAAATGGTTTATGTATTTAAACATAAATAATTTAAAATTTGAGCAACGTATGTGAGTTTGAAACTCCCAAGCCTTCATAGCTTTTTAATAAACAGTAATGTTATATTTTGTATCATTCAATATGAAATGATGTAAAACTTCAACGGCATTAATTGAGTTTGGTTATTATTAATATTTATGTTTTTAAAAAGTAGTTTCTTATTAAACATTGCAGGTCTTTCAAAGTCTGGTGGATACTTCCATCTTAGCTTCTGTGAAGTCAGTCAACTGGAATGACCCAGTGGAAGTTAGTATCTTATGGATTTAATCTTCAGTCACTGCAAGTATTGATGCAGGTCTTTATATACACACCAATATTTTTTTACAGTAGTCCTGTAGTCCAAGACGACCGTATTTCTGCCCGCACAACCACAATCAGCTCAAGTGGTCGTTGAATGGTTATGTACAGCAAATTGCTTTGTAATGAAATACCCCCAAATTGGTAAATGGATAAATTGATATTGCCCTCTGTCACTTTGTCATTATAGACAAATATAGTTGTAGGCCTATGATCCAACTGTGGGGGTCAGTGTTCCCTGGCCCAACATGTATCTCTCCTTCAGTGTACATATTGGTCTTTTTTTAATTGTTTTTTTGCCACAATTTTTCTTACAACCAAATTTGCTATTCTGATAACCAACAAGTAAGAACTGGTTGTCTGATGGACAACCAGAGAAAATCCTTATCAATTTGCCCTGATCAGTGCATGTAGCCAAGTTGCCAATTCCTGCTTTTGGCACAGTGCCTGAGGCTGCAAAGCTTAAAGCAGACTTTGACATAAAATTACTCAATGTTTTCTTAGTCATCTGTTTTGTTCTGTTTATTGGCTTTCTTTTTAACTAACACCAATGAGTATGAGACCCTCTGTTGGTTTCAAGTTGTGGTATTGTGCCTAACCATGGATATATTCCCACCTAATTTTCTTTTAAACTATTTTAAAGTACACAATTATGTTGGCTATTTTGTTCTGTTGTGCATGATAAAGTTAGCTTCCTGAACTCAGCATTTAACAGAATTATATATTTGCTACTACATGCGGTTATGACATCAGTGCAACGTGTTGTATCATCAGTAGTGCTAAGGCGAGCTCAGCGAGGACAGAAACCTCGCGTAGAGCAAAAGGGCAAAAGCTCTCTTTATATTGATTCCATTAGTCAACAGAAGTTAGGGTTACTGTTTTCATCTCCTGAGTTAGCTCTCATTACAAATAGTTCTAGTGCATTCTAATTCAATGCATTCTAGTAATACACATTCGTTGTGTCTGTCACATTTAGGATATATCCTCGTTTCTTGCCATACTACACAGCTTGCTTACATCTTTGTAACTATTTTATGCCTTTATTATTGCAGGGCATATCAAGCTGGCCATTTTGTAAGATCATCTGCGGCACAAGTAATCAAGAAAGCCCAACACAAGGCAATTTAGATATCTGTGAAACTGCTGAACTTTCAAAGAAATTTCTAACTGTTGAACTACTAGATAGGTAAGTTTTTCTTGAAATGTATTGTTTTATCCATGGAATTAGAAAGCTAAGAGTCTCCTATTTGTGTTTGTCATCTGCACTGTGAAAAACCTGGAATTCATGATAATAACATAGGTCTAAAGTTCTCTGAACAACACACCTTTGGAAGTGAACCAGAAGTGTCATCCAAAAAGGTGACCCTGTATGATACCATTTATAGAGAATTATGTGAAGTGAATGTGCTTGTTGTTGAGCTGGATTCCATTGTTTTCTCTTATGTCATCACTCCACGATGCCTCTCTATAGCACACTGAATGCTTATACAACAAACTCATCTGTACATGCAGAGAGCAGTCTCTTAAATGATGTTTCCTCCCTATATGTATGTAGTGGAATGTAGCTTTCTTTTGTGATCCAATTTATTCTGAATAATGAAATGGTGGACTGCAGCTAATTATTGCAATGCTGTATCCTTCTCATATCTGTACGGTGCAATTGAGGTGTTATCTCAATGCTTTTGTCTCGCTTTATTTATGATATGTACTGATGTTTGAAGCACACTGGACAATTGATACTTTGTGTTTGTTGTATCAAACCATTAATATACAATGACTGATGATGTAACATTTTACTGGACCACTTACTCTCTTGTAGCACCTCAGCTATTTTCACTTACCTTACAGGTAGTCCAGCTGTTGTCTACCCTCCACATATTTTTATACTAATAAAGTACTTTTTTCCCTTTTTCTTCAGGTTAATTTCAAGATTGGAAGGAAAAGTAGACTACATTATAGCAGACTGCTGCAGTATGACTGATACCTTCAGTTCTGCTTCAATCTGGGAGTGTCAGTCTCAACATTTGTTCCTGTCTGCACTGTATATAGCTGGCAATGTAGGTTTCATACTGCAAACATTTTACTTTTTAAACAGTGAGAAAATGACTGAGTAATATTAATCACTGCTCGCATTATCTCAGCAATAATTTAACACAGTGTATCATGTAGTTTTGTTCATCTTTGCATCATATGAAGGCAACGATAAATGGTAATGTTTAATGGCAAAATTGGCAGAGAATTTTTTATAGAGAGATAAAATATGATTTGAGTCAATGACCTCAGAAATCTTCAGCAGAGGGAGGAGGGGGGGGGGGGAATATTGATCAGAAGCCAAAGATTGTTTTACATGCGTTGTCTCTCTGATGATGAAATCCCAGTTTTGTTTCTTACATTCCAAATAGCTGCTGGAAAGAAATTTGGAAAAAAAAAAAAAATTACAAATGTTACATTAAATATTTTATAACTTCAACCAGATTGTTTGATTAGATTATGTTGCACAGATGAGATGAATATTTGCACACTTTTATAAATAAGATATACACATTTTGTTAAGGCCCCCCCCCCCCACCTCCCTCCCCTAGGCCTTACATATGACTCTACAACGATACTCTTTCTATTTAAAGCCCTGGTTGTCATCACATTTCATGTTCTTCCTTCCAGATCTGCAATCCAGGAGCTAACGCTGTCTTTTTCTT
>KN887951.1:31111-43147 GCA_000934455.1 Apostichopus parvimensis | reverse complement strand
ACAACATTATGGGAAGTCATAACATTGATTGCTGACAGACTTTAGTCAAGCAGTCAGTTATGTTAACAACATTAAAGGAAGTTAAACGATTGACTGCTGGGCAAAAGCCTATGTTGCTAATTTTAATGGTAGGGTGTTCCCATGAGCTGGGGACAGCCTATGTTGCTAATTTTAATGGTAGGGTGTTCCCATGAACTGGGGACAGCCTATGTTGCTAATTTTAATGGTGGGGTGTTACCATTAACAGAGCACAGCCTATGTTGCTAATTTTAATGGTGGGGTGTTACCACTAACTGGGCATGACTTATTGTCAGTTTAATAATTGCACGGTCACTGCCATGCAAGACCAATTCTTACATGGTCTTTGTTCCATGCAATCTATTACAGTTCTAAATATAGCAATAAGGATATTATTTCAGATATGAAATGTCATCAGCTATTTTTCAGACGGGAAAGTAAATTTGATGCAGGTAAACTGATCTTCGTTGTTTGTTGGTGCTAGGTGTACATATCCTCAAATTTCATTCAGTGGATTTGAAAATGCCTCATTTCCTAGATGGATTCTGTATCTTTATGGAAACAAGGAAATGCTTACATAGAGAGTATCTTTACCAGTGGCTCTATAAAGAGATATTAATTCTGCCTGTAATGAGGCTTGGTCTATGGTTTACATATGGGTTGCTACATATATATAACAATCAGGCATTGAATACAAACGGCTATTGTGTTTTGTTTTGGTTTTTCGAGTAACTATTTTTTTATACTGAGAATGGAGTAAAGAGCTGTGTTCTTAAGAAGGATGCACCTTCATTAATAGAGCATCGTTGAGATGGAGGGGTAGTTGGAGGGTGGGGGGGGAGGGGGTTCCACATCCCCCTGAAGTTTTAGTTTGCACATTCTGCTTCTTATATCGCCCATTAAAATTTTAACATGTTAAGAAGTATGCTGGCTGAATCTACTAAGCTTCCACTGAACCTTTCAAAATTTTCACATTTTTGTCATTAAACTAATCTTCCTAAATTTTGTGATCTCATTTAACAAGTACTTAATAGAGGGCTCATAGTATGCAAGTAAAAGATGTTCTCTTCTCGAATGATGATGTTGGCTTATTCAGGGATCTTTATGCTCACTTTTTTTCTGAACCTTATTCCCCAACATGCAAAAATTGTGAACAAAGAGTGTACCAATTACTACAGGGTAAAACTCTTCAAAACATGCTTCACTATATACGTTTTTGTTTGAAACTTTTGCGAGTGGTTTCACTTGGATACATGTTTCAGTTTTGAAAAGAACAGATATCGAAAATCAAGATGAAAATAATAATTTAATAATTCCATCCTAGCCTCATTAATCTGTTCATTCTCTCAATCTATAGAAACACATGATAAACCTCCCCATGGAAGGCTGACTCCATCCAGCTTCATTAATTTAATGGCCCCTGGAAGTGCATCTGATGATAATTGTTCAGAATTAAAAGTGCACATAAGCTGAATATTTAAGGGGAGAAGCCTTGTTTTACTTTCATAAATTCTGGGACTTATTAATATGCAAATAAAACAAGCGTCTGTGAATTTGACAGACTATTTTCCTGTTAGTGTTAGCACGCTGCACTGTTAATGTACAGTAGCAGTCTTTATGGTACTACTATGTTATAACTGTATAGTAAGGGTGATAGTAAGGGTGAAAGCAGTACTCATGTACTGCTGATATGTAATATTAACAGCAAGTAACACTGTACTGATCCGCTGTTACTGTACAGTCGTATCATATTGCACTGTTAATGTACAGTAGCAATTGTTTACAGTACTACTATGTTATTACTGTATAGTAAGATAAAGTACTCATGTACTGCTGTAATATGTAATATTAACAGCAAGTATCACTGTACTGATCTGCTGTTACTGTACAGTGATATCATATTGCACTGTTAATGTACAGTACTAGCAGTCTTTACAGTACTTCTATGTTATTACTGTATAGTAAGATAAAGTACTCATGTACTGCTATAATATGTAATATTAACAGCAAGTAACACTGTACTGATCTCCTGTTACAGTAGAGTATTATCATAGTTACCGCCAATGTGCATTTTCAACATCGAATGGGTAGGCCTTAATTTACAGTGATTGAACAATATTGCTGTCATTTACTATATACTTGTACTGTACATACTGTGTACACAACAACAAGTGTAACACTTAAACATTTAATTACACATTTACAATCATAGCTGTTCCAGGTACTAACAAGCCATTGCTTATTGTTTGCTTCCGCCAACAGGAGTACGAAGGGTTTCATGCATATGAAGATAATACAGCATGATGAAGGTTTTATCCTTGGTGAATTCAGCAAACCATTCCTTACCATTCCAGAGATGATCAGTTACTACACGGGACATAAGCTCAACATCAAGGGTGCCGCCCACATGGCCCTTATGTATCCGGTTACCATAGAGATGCTCTAACCGCCTCGCTAATCTACCTTGCCTTAAAGATGGCCAGCTTTGAGCTACGAAAAAAAGCCAACCGAGACCTGCTGTAGATATGGAATATCCAGAATGTATTTGTTGCTGATGCTTCAGCGCCCTCAACATGGATAGGTGGCTGCAGGCTAGCCACACAGCAAGGTTTGATTCTGGAGTTTAACCAAAGGTATATGCCTCTGCTGCCCTCGATTAAGCCCTTCAGATTATGGTCCACTTTTCAGCCAGCTGAAGGCTCCAGTCTGTTGAATATTTGCCTTTGTTCTACAGTAGAGAAGTTTACCCTTACATCATGTTGTTGGAGGCGTGTGAACAAATTTGGTGGCGCTATTTGCTTTTGGTAAACAGTGGAAGTGGAAGAGTTTGATGTCTGTGCAAATCACTCCTTGAAAACTGATGCACTTGTTCCTGGGAGGCTTTTAATACCTTTTATCCAGGAAATGCTTAGCAGTATATGTGTGTGCATGTAATATGCAAATAAGTTTTAATATATGCAAATAATAACCTGCTCTTGCTTCCATTATTCATCCCATGGAGTATTTTATTGGAAAATCCTCTGTGTTGGCCCTGCAGTTACAAATTGTTGGTATTATTAGTATTTGCAGTTTTAGCCCTGTTGACATGAGTTCCTATGTCATTTAGTTCTTGCCAAATGTCTATGATTGTAAGCAATTTATGCCACTGAATTCTTTGAGATAAGAATTGGAAGTGGTAATTGTTAGTCATTTTCTGTGTTTCCACAAACTCTCGGTTGTTATTATAATACAGATAATGTTGTTTATATTCCAGTTTAAGCAATAAATGTTATGGAAAATTTGGGTTGCCATGGTGACAACAACACTTTTATGGGTATAGTTTCTCCACTCATTTCTGTATAAAGCATGCCTTCAAGACAAAATGAGTGACAGCATTAAAGTAAAAGGGGATTCAGTAGGACTAGGATGATTTTTAAAGGGGTGGGTGGGTTGGGGAGTTGGGGGAGGGTTAGACTAGGACAGAATGGAAACTTTCATTACTCTAGAACCCAGTCAGATGATTATAAGGCACTGTTAGATACATGGTAGTAGTAGATACATGATAACATGTTTTGTTTATGATGTTAAGAAACACCGCTGTGTTGGTACCAGTCTGTAGGCTCTTGTCATCTATTATCATGTCACACTTTATATAAAAAGCCATGTTTATTCATTGGATGGTACGCTTCGTTTGACTTCATACTAATTCACAAAAAAGAGAGAACTTAGTAAGATCGTGATCTGCCTCAGTGAAGATGGCCGACAATTCTCTCTTCATTTCGTCTCTTGGAAATGGAAAAGAAAAACTGACCGAATAATGATCGGTAGGTTTTACCGCTCAGTCGGTACGGGTAATTTCAGGGGGGCAATGTAGGTTTGATTCAATTGTCAAGGTTTTCTTTGTAGTCCTTTTGGAATGATCTATTGTCCTTTTGTTGCTTATAAACCCTATTGTATTTTATGCTGCACCACCAGTAAAGAGGCTCTGTGAACTACCATGTACAGATCTATGTATTACCAATCTATATCTACTCCTGTATCACTCAAAAGTTTCAACCTCTCCCTCCCAAGTTGGTTTCGTCAGGAGGGATGCCTTTCAGATGTAAAAGGAGAGTGGTGATTAAAGACAATTTTTTTTTTTTTTTTTTGCCTTTCACTGTAAATTTTAATCAAGAGAGACTGAAAAGTTGATTTAGCATGACTTATATAAAAATCATAAAAAAGTGCAATTTTTGGTTGAATAGTGTTTTATGTTGATTTTATCTTAGATCTTTCACTTATTTTTTATGTTGAGTATTTACTTTTCTTTTCTTTTTTTCTCATTTGTTTTAGTAGATTTTTTTTTTTTCCTTCTTTTTTCCCTTCTTTATTGATTTTGGTGACTGATGTTTTCTAGTACTAGCAGAATCAGTTTTGTCAACCTTGTTCATATAGAAAAAATTGTTTAATACAGAGTTCATAAAAGGGTAGAATCTTTTCGTTGAACTGTTGTAGGGCTTTTCAAATCTTTCGGTTTAAGAATTTTATACTTCTTTCTATTTTAAGATATAAAATTGGTGCTTCTATCTTTTTATCCTTGACATAAGTCGCCACTGGAAACATCTTACAAGTGAAAAATCTTAGTACTTTCTGAAGAAAGAAAAAAAATTTAGAAACAAAAGAACAGAGTAAAAGAAGGAAGTTTTGGTTTGTTTAATGTCTATGTTAACGATAGAAATTGTGTCCATGCTATATTCTTGATTTGCATAATAACAATATATTGTCGTTTGGAAATAAATTTTTACCGTTCCTTGCACGGGTAGTATGCAGCACCTACGCTGTGTGTTTATGTTGATGTCTTCAGTCATGTATGCAAATAGGATGGACAGAAAATACTAAGTTTTTTAGCTTTTAATTGCATTAGTAACGCAACAGATGTTCAACACTTTGAATCAGTCGGTTACAATTCTAAAAGGAAGAAGGAAAATTTCTTGTTGAACGAGACTTGCAATATTATTAATTAATTCCCTTTAGTTCTCAGAGAATAGCCATACCTTTTTTTTTTCGTTTATAAAAATTAATCAGAGATTCTTTAATAATGGTATGTACCTGTAAGGCTCAGATTACTGGATTGGATGCATATGAAACCATTGCTCTGGATAGCGGTCTGTATGAGAAGAGAATCAGAAAATGATGATGCTACAGGGACCCTCCCCCTACACAGAGCTGAGATGGGGGAGGGGGAAGCAGTCTGGAGCCCGAAAAAATTATCAGTTGTACTAAAATGGCTGTCACCACATTTGCATGAAAACCAATGCTGTAAAAATTATTGGGTGCCATCTCTCATACCCTCCCCCATCATATCAGGGCCCCTATGCTAGTAAAAACTTTTTTGGGGGGGGGGGAGATTCCAACAGTAATTTGTAAATTTGTCAGTAATTTGAAAACTGAATGTTTGGATAATGCCTCTGAATTTCATCTAGCAGAAGCATCATTCTACTCTTTTAAGGTTTTTTTTTTTTTAATTTTATCATCAGGACATTCTTCAAAAAGTTGCGACTTATTAATCACGGATAGGATGCTTTCAAAATGGAATACTTGCTACTGGTTTATTTTAGTCTAATCATGATGGCATGTGTTTTAATTCTTGTAAAAAAATATGTGCATTATTTTATGTTTCATCTCCTCTTCCTCTGTACAGTTTAATAATTCTGTGAACCTAATGTATATTTGATGAAACAAAAAAACTATCATTATTATCATTATTATTATCATTATTGTCGTCTTGTTGTAGTTGTCTTGTGTTTAATATCCACCAACTGTCATTCTATGTGATAATGTTACAAACATGTTTGCAAAACTGCTTGGGCAGAATCATGAGCAGTTATTTTCAGAATTAAAAATATCTCTTTTCCAATCAATCAATCAGCTGTTGTTGTACTATTTTGTGCGTTTATTCGTTGGTATCGGTATCATTATGAGATCAACCCTGGTTAGCCCTGGCTTGGTTAATACCAGGAAGGAAAAAAAAGGTGATTTCCGGGTGTCACCTGATCTGCACAGTAACCAAAGCTGTCTTCCTTATCTTAGCTATTATATGAAGCAGCTGTAGCAGGAACAAAAATTTCACAAATAGCTTGAGGAGTAATATATATGGATGACAGCTTTGGTTACTTCGTAGATCAGGTGACACCCGGAAAAATTGCTGTTCTTTCCGGGTAAAATAAATCAAGCAAGGGCTAACCAGGTTGAATTTGTAATGATGAAACTGTTTCTAGTTCCTTCTATGCAAAACCCACTTTCGTGACAGAGTGAAGATGACTCATATCCAGTGAGACATCGGACTCAACGGCTTAGAATGAAGTTCAGTTATGGGATACTTCTCGCAGAGGTAGGGTTACCATGTTCGGATTTCCTCGGATATCTTCTCCCCCCCCCCCCCTCCCCCTTCATCTTACATAAAGAGTTAGGGTGCATTTTCTTCAAAATGTTAAAAAGTAAATCCGGATTTTCAGGTTGTTCAAACAAGTTACTATAAGTACAGTGGAAAAACAATTTGGATGCTGATTTGATCATGTAGCTTCTCCAGTGTGGAGCATCAAACGATAAGATTGTCCAATAATTAGTCTTTCAATGTTCTGGTGTTCAAGGCTTATTGACTTGCAAGGCTTTTTAACTTCACATCTGGTACCATTTTCATGCGGGTACCCCTTCAAAATCGTATTTGCCCACTACAGTGAGGGTGAATTCATCGAGAAAGATACTCATCCCCCACGCTAAACTATTGTAACACTATATTTGACAGATCTCATTTTAAGAGGAAAAATAAGGGGCTGATAGGATATCCTCAATACAAGACTGAGATTGTGATGGGACCTCATTAGACAAAATCGAGGTTGTGCTAGGGTTCAACTCATTGCTTTAAGACAAGAATCTGAAGGGATGTACCTCATTAGACTAAGACCAAGCTTCTAACAGGATTAAACTATTGTAACACTATATTTGACAGATCTCATTTTAGAAGAAGTCAAGGGGCTGATAGGATAACCTCATATCAACAAGAACAAGGTTTTAACGGGATGTATCTCATACAACAAAAACTGAGGTTTGGATATTATATACCTCAATGCAGTAAGACTACTGAGGCTATGATGGGATGTACAAAGGTTCTGAGAGGATATACCCCGTTACAGAAAGACAGGTTCTGTTTGGATTAATTAGGGGGGATTAGTGAGGGGGGATTAGTGGGAGGGAGAGGAACACAATATATGTGTATATCTATGGACTGTTAACCAAAACTGCTCATGGAAATTTAAAAAAAACACATACAAAATAAAAGGTACATATGTTGCATCTCATGTATTGGGTGAATGTACACATTTAATAATCTAAACTTTTGGGAGCTTTTCTACCACCATAATGGCCATGCACAGTTAATCTCCAATGTTAAACATAAAAAAGCCATACCATTATTATTCACTAAATCTTTTTTCATGTAACCAATATGATTAAAAAAAAATAAAGTGCTGGTGAAATATTCCATTAATAAAGCCAAAAAATCACTATACGATTCTTTTTTGTATTTATAATGAAAAATCCTTTTTTGTGTGGATCTTTGATACAAATGAAAAAAAACAAAAAAAAACACACAAAAAATCTATGAAACAGCAATTCTGTTGTTTTGTATATCTACATCAGAATTAAGTACTAAATGAATAAATAATGAAAATTCAAGCTTTCCAAATATAACATTTCTTTGATTACACGGCTTACTACTCCATGATGCTTTGGTGTGAACGGGTAGAGTATATCTGCTGAGCCCTCGGTCAGAAACGGGTTTGTGACAGATCTGCGAAACCATGTAGAGAATTATCAGAACATCTTGCGACCGGTCTCCTAACCGATCGCAACCTTGGTTACTACCTCTCTGAACGCGACCTCACGACTTTGAATGTTAAAAGCGAGAAGAATGGGACTTCACAAATTGCAATTGCACAATAAAGTCATTAGTTTGACATAGAACATGCTTAGTATTGCTCTTTGCATGATAAATACTACAGAAAATAATAATAATAATAATTACATCTATTTTAAAGACAAAAATAATTGGGCAAAGCTATCACATCATCACATAAACATCAATCAAAAGGCAGGGCCACATCTCAGTAATAACAAAAACTAAAACAACAAATCATAAAAAAAAAAAAAAAATGACAGAATACCATCACTCCTGTACTGCCATTCGTGTTTCATCCCCGGCCTCGTCGTCCAATCCCCAGCCTCTAAAAATCCTAAACTTACCATCCAACAGCGCCTTTCTTTGGTATTGCTTATTCCCGACAAGTTTGGCCAGCCCAGTCATGATTAAGTTACATCATACGTTTAACTGTTTACTCCGTGATTTTACAGTTCTTGCCAAGTCTAATCTTAATTTAACCTTATGTGATGCTTCAGCCTTAGTACATGAGATTTCTTCACATGATACAGTAAATACAAACCATCTCCCACTCACACCCCCCTCCCCCACCCCCGCTTACTCTTTAGACCATGATGTATTCGGCCATTACATGATATTTAATGCCTTCTGTATCACAGAGCAGACAGTTCTCTGACTGTGAAAGAAACCTAAATCACCACAAGTTACATGATTATACACAACTTCTACTGAAGTCCTTTGATGTTGTTTTTTGGGGGGCATCTTAAAGAAGGCAATCAGTTTGTGTTTGGGTCATTCTGGTTTGTAGCAATATTACCAATCTATCCACATTCTCGATTCAAATATGATTGCAACTGCTCGGCTGAGACAACCGATAAAGCTTGTTTCTTTCTGAAAGATCGCTGTTAATCTCTTAGCCAGTAATCTAGTTATTTCTATCGAGTTTGACAAATCTGTCACCCAGATGACACATTCCCTGATAATTAGTTTTAATCATAATTGCAAGCATAAGTCAACATTGATTAAGGTAGGTACTGTCAGATTTCTTGATTCATTAACACATTAACCAGTATTAATTACCAGTATATTAATTACCAGTACATTAACCAGTATAGACACATTAACCAGTAATTTAATAGCTAATCAACAGTGTAAGAGGATTTACGTCATGGCATAATGGTCATTCATAAAAGGCGAATGTGTTGTTTAATACTATCTGCACGTACCTCACAAACACACACACAGCGGTTTAAACTGAGCTTTGATCGATGCAATTCCATACATTGTTAGGATTCAGTAGATCTTATTGTCAAAACTGCCCCACTGTTGAAAAATGATGATATAACCAAAAACAGAACTATTTTGTCTTTAAAAAGCAAACCATCTCATAACGATTGTGTTTGATTTGTAAAGATAAATCTAATCAATCTAACATGTGAAATGCTCCTTTAAACAAGCCATATGGAGACAAGAGCAACTACTTGCGTTTGGTAATAAATTTCTAGCACCTTTTCCAAACACTAGCGGGTATTACTAAAAATTTAGACTGCTATGTTCAAAGTAAACCACCTGGTTAGATGTTTTCACCAAGTGACTGTTACATTGCTTTCTTCCGGCCACAGACAAATGTTTTTGAATATCATTAATTCTATAAATTCTTAGCATTTCCAGACAGTTTAACCATATTAGTATTAGTCAGATGCTAAAAGTGCAAAGCTTTCGACACAGTTCTTTGTTTAATGGTCAACCACTGAACTTATCGTTAACAAGATTTTAGTTTCGAAATACCATGTAATCTTTGTAAGGGTTGCTTTAATTTTTATTATTACGATATTGTCAATATCTAATCGAAAACTTCTGAGTAGGTCGTTTCCTACTTCAGCTAACTGATGACAAGTAATACTTTGTAAGAGTGGTAATTAATTATTAATTAATTACTAAATTAGTATTTACTACTCAACCCTTTCCTAGCTCTGACCACCTGAAAATTACTGATTTATCTTTCACTGTTGATGGATCCCCCACGGAGATTCCGATGCTCAGTTTGATGTGCAAATTACAATGACCCAGATCGACTCCTTCCGAATACCAGTAACAGTATCAAACTGAACCATAGAGGTTTTTTTAATTGGGGTTCCGGACTTTTTTTTGACTTTTTGGGCGGGCAATCGGGGGGTTGTTCCACTTGCCGGAATAACACATGTGTGATATTATAATGATATTTATCACCCGTGCGATTGACATTCCTTCTTAATCACATCTTATACACAATACTATATTACTAAAACATTTTCGGGATGAATGATGAACACCGAGAGATACAAAAAAAAAGACTTTTTCAAGTTAGAATATTCAATGTAAATACATTAACCACTAGGAAAGCTGCCTCAAGTTGTTGCAAGGCTGACTATTAAACAAAACTTCACGGCATCGTTTGTCGGCTTTGGTTGTTACCGACACCGTCGTAGTCTAGATGACAATTAAACTAGTTGTTTGGAAGCTATAATACTTATTGATTTAATGGGCATCCTTAACCCCTACAATGTTGCCATGGTAACATACAAAATGTCAACTTTGTCCTACCTGTAACAATACTGACATGCTTTGCTAAGGTTTAACGGATCTAGAAAACCCAACAAAAACAACGGACCACCTAAAAAGACGGGCTAAGCTAAACCATTACACAGTCTGTGATATGAAATACAGCAAAATATAATGAGCCACAGGAATGTTTCAAAGTAAAAAAGAAAATTTCAAATCATGAGGCTCTAACCTCCTACGTAACAGCCTGTCACCTTGTATAGCTATTTTACGTGTTGTAGGAGTGACAATTTTTCCTTCTAAATGCTAAACTTTTAAATTAAAACAAAACCAAATCTAACGAGTTCTAAGATTTTACTATGTCATGTTTTGTAGTACATGAATTTTGCTATTTGAATCACGGCAGTCAATTCATGATTTAACATCTTCCTTGTCTATGGAACAAATGCAGCTGTTTGAACTGCTAATGGTAGCACTAACTTCTACTCCACTAACTCCTGATAGAGTGAACTCACTCCTGGTGGTGGAACTCACCCCTGGTGGTTGAACTCACTCCTGGTGGTCAACTTCACTCCTAGTAAGTTTCTTGGATCCTAACATCGATTGAATTCAACTCAAATCTGAAATGTTACTTATCAAATTATAAATAGGAATGAAATAACTCTGTTACTACTTAGCAAACTCATTTGAATGTAATTTAACCCCTAGTGTACTGGCATGTGGCTAAATTAAACTTTGACATGATGAACCAAACACACCTTTACTCCTACTGGTGGATTTAAAATTTCCTAAAAAACTGTCAGTGATGGATTAATTGCCATTATTAAGTAATTAATGGATTACAATAACATGAGCACATAACGGCATAAGATGAAAGTCATCAAACAATTAAACGACCATGATTGTTACAGCACCATGAAATTGAAATAGAGAAAATTGTGCAGAAAATGATCTGAAAAGCCCCAAAACAGCAGCAGCTGGGGTAAATATGCAACCCTTTGAAATTCATCTCTTCCACTTCTTTTCATTAACACCTTGACTACCCTACCCCCCTCCCCCCACCCTCCCCCAACCCCCACCCCACAACAAACACTTAGATTTCATTCTCATCCCTACAGGTTTCAGTTGTTAAAGTTCATCAGTACATTAAAGTTCCAATGGGTGTATGTAGGCCTGCACAGAATTCATCAACTCACACTGGCTGGGCATTTTAGGTTTATCCATTAGGTTTCCCTATCCTCAGCATGAAATAACATTACAAAATATATGTCTGAACACACAGTACTGTCAATGAACATGCTTGCGATGTGAAGGAATACAGTCGGTGTTTTTGATTGCAAATTATTACAGCAAGAGTTTGGTATTTTAAATTTAGGATTTATAACTTGTATAAAACAACAAATCACAAAACTTCCAATATTTCTTTTTTGTTCTTGTTTAATGATTTTTCATTATTTAAACTGAAAATTGACTAACCTTGCTAAAAAATCATAGATTTGATCTTTATCTCATCGTACAGGGTTATTCGTTTGAAAAGATGACTTTGAAAAATTACCCTTCCAAGTGGTATCTAAGAACACTCT
>KN887951.1:17210-31061 GCA_000934455.1 Apostichopus parvimensis | reverse complement strand
CAATACTGACATGCTTTGCTAAGGTTTAACGGATCTAGAAAACCCAACAAAAACAACGGACCACCTAAAAAGACGGGCTAAGCTAAACCATTACATAGTCTGTGATATGAAATACAGCAAAATATAATGAGCCACAGGAATGTTTCAAAAGTAAAAAAGAAAATTTCAAATCATGAGGCTCCAACCTCCTACATAACAGCCTGTCACCTTGTATAGCTATTTTACGTGTTGTAGGAGTGACAATTTTTCCTTCTAAATGCTAAACTTTTAAATGAAAACAAAACCAAATCTAACGAGTTCTAAGATTTTACTATGTCGTGTTTGGTTGTACATGAATTTTGCTATTTTAATCACGGCAGTCATTTCATGATTTAAATTCTTCCTTGTCTGTGGAACAAATGCAGCTGTTTGAACTGCTAATGGTAGCACTAACTCCTACTCCACTAACTCCTGATAGAGTGAACTCACTCCTCGTGGTGGAACTAGCTATTAGTGGTTGAATTCACTACTAGTGGTGAAACCTACTCCTAGTGGTGGAACTAACTCCTAGTGGTGGAACTAGCTATTAGTGGTTGAATTCACTACTAGTGGTGAAACTTACTCCTAGTGGTGGAACTAACTCCTAGTGGTGGTAACTAGCTATTAGTGGTTGAAGTCACTACTAGTGATGAAACTTACTCCTAGTGGTGGAACTAACTCCTAGTGGTGGAACTAGCTATTAGTGGTTGAAATCACTACTAGTGGTGAAACTCACCCCTGGTGGTCGAACTCACTCCTAGTGAGTGGATTGAATCCTAACATCGATTGACTTCATCTCAAATCTGAAATGTTTCTTATCAAATTAAAAATGAAATAACTCTGTTACTACTTAGCAAACTTAATGAATGTAATTTAACCCCTAGTGTACTGGCATGTGGCTAAGTTAAACTTTGACATGATGAACCAAACACACCTTTACTCCTACTGGTGGATTTAGAATTTCCTAAGAAACTGTCAGTGATGGATTAATTGCCATTATAAAGTAATTAATGGATTACAATAACATGAGCACATAACGGCATAAGATGAAAGTCATCAAACAATTAAACGACCGTGATTGTTTCAGCACCATGAAATTGACATAGAGAAAATTGTGCAGAAAATTATCTGAAAAGCCCCAAAACAGCAGCAGCTGGGGTAAATATGCAACCCTTTGAAATTCATCTCTGCCACTTCTTTTCATTAACAGCTTGACTACCCTACCCTACCCCTCCCCCAACTCCCTTCTCCCACCCCACCCCCATTTTATTCTCATCCCTACAGGTTTCAGTTGTTAAAGTTCATCAGTACATTAAAGTTCCAATGGGTGTATGTAGGCCCGCACAGAATTCATCAACTCACACTGGCTGGGCATTTTAGGTTTATCCATTAGGTTTCCCTATCGTCAGCATGAAATAACATTACAAAATGCAACAAAATATATGTCTGAACACAAAGTACTGTCAATGCACATGCTTGCGATGTGAAGGAATGCAGTCGGTGTTTTGATTGCAAATTATTACAGCAAGAGTTTGGTATTTTAAATTTAGTATTTGTCACTTGTATAAAACAACAAATCACAAAACTTCCAATATTTCTTTTTTGTTCTTGTTTAATGATTTTTCATTATTTAAACTGAAAATTGACTAACCAAGCTAAAAACTCATAGATTTGATCTTTATCTCATCGTACAGGGTTATTCGTTTGAAAAGATGACTTTGAAAAATTACCCTTCCAAGTGGTATCTAAGAACACTCTTTGCATTAACAACTCTTGTGACTTTTATGCGACAGAATTTTAACAATTATATTTTTTAGATACTCTGGCTGCAATATGGGGAAACCCTGACCTTAAATAATTTGATATAACTTGATATCAACTGAAATCAATTGAATTACACAAACTGTCCTTCCTTTTATAGAAATCTAATTTGGTAGAAAAATATCAAAATTCCTGACAATAGCCAAAAAAAAACAAAGCCCAAGTGTGAAAATATGAAGCCATCCTCACATGCAGCCTGGGAGTCAATTGAGCTTGTCTCCTGTGTTTATTTCTTCTGTAATATTATTTACTGGGTCGACCATAGACTAAATGCACTATGCTAGATTAGATCTGCTAGCCCAGCCGAGGAGGAGCTAGATATTAACGTAAACAGCGAGAGGAAAGATATCAAGAAAAGAATTCAATCCCGAATAGATGGAAGACCTAGTCTTGGCCCATAAACTACAACAAACTCTTGATGATCTAAAAGCATCTGCCTGTACGATCCACTGGGAAGCCTTGAGAAAAATTAGTCTGGGAATTTCCTGTTCTTTACATTATTCTGCGCAATGGCCATGATTCACAACTTTATAACCGTGGTATTCCTTCAAGACTGATACAGTATACGATATTCGATTCTTAAAGGACTGTTTGCTTGAAGTAATATTAGCAATCTTGCTAAAAAAAACACAAAATATTTGCCAAAGACAAGAAGAAAAAAAAGGGGGAGTATAGATATAATATGTTAAATGAAAACATCACAACAACAACAACAACAACACAACAATAAAAAAAAAAACATAAAAAAAAAAGGAGGAAAGAATTGCGGATAAACCGATTCGAAGAAAACGAGAGATGCTCGGACTACGACGACCGAGCATTGAGTAAGAACATGATTCACGATAATTGTACACAGTCATTTGGGAATTCCACGGGACTAACAGCAGAGCGGGGAGTGTTGCCTTGGTTACACGGATATCTTGTAGCGGGTGAATGGATTCGGACATTTTCATCACTACTTTCCTTTGCCTTTGGTTTCATCCGGCGAAGTTAACCCCATCGTCTTACAGACCCACCTCGCTACGTCAACTTTTTCACACTCTGACTTGGTGGTGAATGGATGAGCCTGCGCAGGAGGTAAAAATTAATACGGAATAAAATGGCAGAATTAATGTCATGTAAAAGAGCAAAGAAATTGTAGGTCAGAACGGGTTTAGAACGGGTGACCTCTGGGCTACAGGTCCCAAGCTCTACAAACTGAGCTACCCAGTCCTTGGGTGGTGGCTGTCCCAATATAACAACTTTATATTCTATTCTATATTCTATTTTTGTTATATTTTTATTTATTTATTTATTTGTTTTGCAGGGGTTGCCAGCTAAATGCCACAGTACCTTACATACCATGTAACCAATACAGTATCAAACAAATTGCAAAGATAAGCGATTAACTGGACACGACACATGGGTTGTGCTCTTTATTCAGATTATTAGAAGCTCATAAATTTAGACCAATTAAGTTACATGCCCTTATACTGTGCAGCGGTGCAGTAATGTATCTGGGTTACAGGTTGGCAAAGTGTGGCCCAGTGAGGTGGTTTCTGAAATTTCATGCAAATTACCAAACTGTATCATTTTTGTGCTTTCATAGGCAAGTGAACAGTTTCCTAACATAAGATTTGGTCACTAGGCAAAGTATTTTTTTCAAAACAAATCCCACCACATGTGTGTCTCAATCGACATGTGTGTCTGACACGAACGGGGATGCAGTGACAAAACGTTGTCAGTCATATTAAATGTATAGGTAGATGGGACGATACATCTGTAGATTGGAATACATCAAACAGTGATAAATAATGCAGCAGCCGCCATGGATGTTGTACGTAATAGTTCTTGGCTGGTTGTCTATTTCACGTCTCCCAATACATACATAGTTTCTCATATGGCTCCCCTTCAGAGAATTCAGAACGCTGCTGCGCGCCTAGTCTCACTCACTAAAAAGTTTGATCACATCACTCAAGTACTCCGTTCATTGCATTGGCTTCCCGTCTCTCAGCACATCCAGTTAAAGATCCTACTTCTCACCTACAAAGAGATCAACGGGCTTGCCCCTCAATATATCACTGACCTTCTAACTCCTTTGAGTTGGTCAACTACAGTTACGCTTCGCTCTTCCTATCATGCGCATTTGCAATTAACTCCTAGTCCACGTACCGGCACTGGTTATGGCGATCGTGCCTTTTCTGTCGCTGCGCCTTCTCTTTGGAACGAACTCCCATTTCACGTTCTCTCCCTCCCTTAGTATCTCAAGAGACAACTTAAAACATTTCTGTTTGATTCCTAGTTTCTTTTTTTTTCCCCTTGGTTTCCTGTCTCTTTCCTATTTTGTAAAGCGCTTTGAAATGCTGTATTAAGCGCTATATAAATGTATTTTATTATTATTATTATTATTATTATTATTATACCAAGGAATGTTTCTCATTAGTATTAGTACACCCATACAGAGAGACACACTCTGTCTCCTTATTTACACAAAATTTACACAAAACGGTGTTTTCCATTGGTCTTTTATACATCCAATTCAATTCAAGTGATCTTTTCAAAGTTACTAATGACAAAACCTGTCCTGTTTACCTAGGGTCTCCCCTTTCAAACAATAGCAGACCTTTTCCATTACTCACCATTAAGTTTTTAAGATCTGCTCTAGTTCCAGGATTCTTGATCAAGCTGTCAAATAATAAAACATCAAATTTTAATAAAGGATGACAAAATATAATTTCTTTCCTTTTTTTACAAGTCATAATTAAGCAACAATATTTGATACAGTGAGATTCTCAAGCTGGTAGGAATAAAGTCAGCATATATTCTATAGGCTGTGTATACTCTCCCCCTGGGTAAAAATGCCTCCAGTGATTATGAACTATAAACTCGACATATCATAAACATCAATATTCTTATACACATCTGCTGCAGTGGCTTTACAAAACATTAACAAAACAAATTGTTTGCTAGTGTACTTTCTCACGTTATCACAAATTGAACTAGAGGGCAATCCACTGAGTTGCGTATCTCATCGCCAGCAAACCCTGATTTCAAATGAACAAATTTATGGTTAGCAATGCTATCTGGCAATACCGTTTTTGAAGTAAACATGACCTACATTTCTTTTATGAACCCTACACTGAACAAAAGTAGGCTAAGAGTCCTGACTACAGATTCATTCTTTTAACAATGATAAAAGTATTGTGAAATTTTCCCCATTTTTTTTCCATTTTTTACTAACTTTTAACACAAGGAAAGATTACCACTCATTGTCAATCAGTGAACTTCTAATGTCGTGTGAAGGTAATTATACATAGACTACACTTTGTCCTCTTGCACACTTAGACTCAGGGAATAGACTTAGACTACTCTCCTTGGCACAATGCGGTATAAACATCGCGCATACTCACGCAGGCGTTTATAAGTTATAGGCTAGACCCTGACGCGAAGGTGAACCGCGTCACAAAACTGCGACTTACCCTTTTCCATTTTGAAATGTGCTATCATCGCGCTGCGCTATACCGCCGTTCTAACCATGTGTGGCATGTAGACATTTTTGGAAATTTAAAAGCCTGTCAATTAAGCCAAGTTTTCACACATAACTGGACTAGGCTAGGCACAATATTGCACTTGTAGTCTAGTTGTATTAAGCATTTGCCCAGGCCTAACATAACTGTTAGGATCAGGCTAGTACGGCATTAAGGTGTAGGCTATAGGTGTAGGCTATAGGTTTATGATCCTTATTTTCACAACATCCTTCAGCTGCACAGACCGTAATCTTGTTTTGTTCTCTGTAGTCTCTGCGGTTTCACACAAGAGGCACTACTGGTCAATGGAGATAATCTCTATTATTTGATATTGATTTAGCCTTTCTCCTGAGGACTTTGCAAATGTTGCAGCTTTTCTTTCTAAACACTGTGCCTGAATTCTATTTGAAAGAGACTAACCCACTATTACAGCCATATCTTCCCTACATACAAATAAGATGAATAAGCCATACTGGTCTCTTTGGCAGAAGATATATAAAGCAAAGTGGCTCTCTGAGGTGCCAAACTTTTGAGGTAATTGCAGAAGGAATGAGTCATGTAACATAATTGCTCACTGATGGACAGTTTTATCAACAAAATCATCATTTCAAAAGAACTGAGGGAAGTGTACATTACTTGCTATATATGCCACTTGGCAAAATCCTCCCTGCAGTGGCATCCCCAGACATTTCAATCTTGGGGGCGTATCACTTAATTAGGGGGGGGGCACAATGTTTGTTTGTGAATGCCGTCCTGGGGGAAGGGTATAAGGGGAGGTGGTGTCCCCCTCCTCTTTGAGAAATTTTTGATTAATTAAGGGTCCTTAGATGCAATCTGGTGCTATATTTTGCAACTTGAAGTAACTTTATGTTCAAGAATTTTCGGTCTGTCCGATATTTATGTTTTTAATTGAGGCTGATAAAGTTTTTGTTTGAGTATTTTATTTAACACTACAAATCGCATCTGGGGGGCATCTGGGGGGCATCTGGGGGGCATCTGGGGGGCACCCGGGGGATCCAATTTTTTGGGGGAGGGCACGTGCCCCCCCCAGGCCAACCCCTGGCGACGCCACTGCCTTCCTACCCTGCACACCTAGCCCAACCCTACCTCAATCTAAACTATCAGTTACAAGGTTTTTAGGTTTTGATTGCTTTGGGCCTGATACAACCTATCCTCCACCAGAGACTGCAAATTTACAAGGCAACTAAAACTCTACCTTGATAACATTACCACATCTGTGTGCTAACTTGACCACCTCGATGCATATCAGTCAATTTCAACTATCCATATTTCATTTGGGGGGGGGGCATGAAAAATTTATAAAGCAGGTGTGCTAGCTGACTAATGACAATGTATGTAGGCTTTCACAATTATAACTTTTAAGCAATTTCTTTCTTTCTTTTTTGCACTGTTGAGCCAGCCTTACAATGCCATGTTTTTATCATTTTGATACAAACTTTATTTCATCAACCAGATATTGCTACTGACCAATGACAGTGGTGATGTAAATCATGAGGACTGCTGATTATTGGTACCCTTATATGACCTTTGACCTACTTTCTGTAATTCCCAAGATCCAAATTCCAAATCCAGATCAAAAATTCACGGTTCATAATGATAACAACGTTTTACCAACTCATCTCACGGATGAGTGTCAAAGGCATTCCTCTTAGTTTTTGAAACCTCCTTGAATTTAAGCAAACTATGGATCCAAATCTATTCAAGTTGATCAATAGCTCAAAAATCTAGCATCACTACACGTCACCCTTTCCCATGGATCCATTGATAATTCACTTACCACTTATCTACAAAGTCCACAAATTCTTGAGAGAAGACCTGGGTAGGTAACCTAGGTGGTGGCTGAAAAGATAAGGAGTGAATACAAAAGAACACAATATATCAGTTCTTAAAAATCAAATCAACTCAAGATCAGAGATAGTTAATTGAAAGAAGACAGAGTGTTATGGCAATAAGAGATAAAACTGTACTTGAAACAAGCTTTGTGAGTCAATGGGTACTTAAGCAAGTGTTCCACTTTTTTTTCGAGCCAGATCATTTTGACAGACAGGTCTTGACATAAATACAGGTACAGTCTTGACAAAACTCTGATCCCCGCACAAAAAAAAAAAAAAAAAAAAAAAAAAAAAACGTAACAAAGTTGATAGTTTATTATCGAATTGAATTCCGATCAGTGTCCTTTGAGCCTAAAAGTGGTTTTAGAGAATTCCTCCCAAGAAAGATCGTCACTTACAACGTTCTGGATATAAGAGAGCCTGAAATCTAACACAATTGTAGACATGTGGCTGGTAGAAAGAGAAAGGAGGTGGTGGTAGATGGTAGGTCATGTTGGAATTTTACAGTGAGGGTGCTGTGGTTGTGTGGAGACACGTAAGTTAGAATCTTATGTAAATTAGAATTTGAACTATTCTTATAGCAAGCTTAATACTAAGGCAAACCATGGGCACAGGCAACCTTTTGAAGTCGGTTTTGTTGTCGACCAGACCTGTCCTGCTTTTCCAGGACTTTTTTACCCCCCAACAATCAAGAAATAACCTGAAAACATTTCTATGCAAGAGGGAGGCATAACAGTAAACTGGGAAAAGATGGCAACCTCACTGTAAGATATGTTCAGTAATGAAAAAAAAAAACGAAAAAAAAAAATTGCATGAGATGATACTACTGATTCTTCAGAAAAATGAAGTTCACAGATACCTTCTGTAGAAAATATTGTTAATGCACCTAGTAGAAAATTATTTGGATAATATGTTACTATGAATATCAATCTGATGTGGGTTCTGCCCAAGCACAAGAAGTACAAACGTATTTATTTTATCAGATCAAACATTTTGATACTGAAATAATTTCCATGCTTTCCCAAATGTTAACATTCTTACAGATTTCCTATAAATCATGATAACATTATTCCCAAATTTTAATATATATTCTATATAAAATCTCGTCAAAATAAATCTAATGGTGAACATAAAATTCTTTTTCCTCCTAAATTTCAAACCTCCACCAACCCCTCCACCAACCCCCCCCACCCACCCGTCCACTTTGTTTTCTCGCATTGTATATTTTCAGTCTAATGTTGTCATTCATCTCTCTCAGCCAAGGGTACAGGAATGATGCATTCTGAAAAGTTCACCTTCTTATTAAAAGTCAAATGCTTCTGCTCTCTGTTATCACAGAAGAAGTAATAGAGGTAGTAGTAGTAGCTCAGTAGCAGTGCTGTAAACATCAACACTGGAGTCTTTAGTAGTTACATAGCTGCATGTGATGTTGTTATATTGAAACCTCTGAGCACTATCATCTCTCATCCCCTTGATCATCCAGGGTATGAAACACTTGATTACTAGTTGCTGGTATCGTACACAACACACCGACTCACTTTCACTACAAATCTTCGCGGCGACATTTGACGCAGAATTATTAGAAAGGGAAGGGCCAACGAGAGTTCCAAGCTGCGTCCTATATTATTCTTTGTTTTGTTTTCATGTCTTGCAAGCGACTACGAGACACAGCAGCGGTACGAGAACGTGCGAGGTGTTTTAGGGATAAGGATAAACTAAAATGTGAATACAGAGAGAGAGAAGCCTTTGCATATGATGATTGCTCAAGCTGATTGTTAAATTTATGCATTGCTTTCTAACACTGTATTTCAACAGACAAGGCAGGCTTTAGTGATACGCTGTCAAAGTTGCATTAATTTGAAGAGAGTTACTACCAAAATATGGTGGTCTATATGGTGACCTTGTGTGTCCCCTCACTTCAGATAAATAATGTTTTCACATAATGTAGCTGTAGTTGCTGCTGTGTGTTCAAAAGTCAAGTTATAACTAATCTCAATCTTAATCTACCAAACAAATCTTCAAAGGCATGTGGGAAAGTTAAGGAAATATATTTTTTCCTGGCTTTTAGCAGTTTGACTACCGACTTTTACGAGTATGATACTTTTTCATTTCTGTAGGAATCTGGTGAAACCATCAATGGAATCACATAGCTGAAGGATACTCCTAAACCACTGAGAGACTACGTCATCACTGCTATCCTGTACGTGAGGTACACCCGACATAGAGGTAAACAGAGAACGCAGCCAGGACACTGAGAGGAGAGGAAGAGAAAGGAGGCAATGTTCTCACCTCTTCAACAATGTACTCCAGGAGCTCAAAGATTGCCATTGGTCTGGAAACATCACCGACTCCACCGATTAGACCTGTAAGAGAAAATAAAAGAAACAAGAATACTGGATTACGGACCGACTGAATAAATTCAACCTCCGCAGTTTATATGTAACGTTCAGAGCATACCGCCCAAATGTGATTACTCCCCAATGTGATTCCGAGTGCGCAATACAAAAGAAGAGCCAAAACCTGTGACTTGTTCTGCTCCAAGTTATTGGGTGTTAACGGCCATTACTGGGTATAAAAGCCAGTAGGGTCAATAAAAGCACACAAAAGAGAGAGGACAGTTGTACAACTGAACAGATGGACGCTGACAACTTTACGGCTGTCACATCTCCAATTCGATAGTTACTACTTCAAAAGTGGATAAAAACACATATGGTTGAGAACTTCAAGATGGTGGTTTGACAGCATGCGTGCGGAAGCAACGCTAACGATAGTTGGAACTGAAGGGATGTGGACATCAAATTACAATAGGGACCACTGTTTTAGTGAGTGATATTGCAGATAAACAATAAATCCACTGTGCTACGTCGTCGTAGATACTGGCAAACTTTCGGGTCACAGGTCAGAATAGATTCTACGGGGAAAGCTCATGAATATGCATTATGCCACCTTCCCTCACACCAAGTACCCTCCCTACCAATCCTATGAGCAGTCCTTGTTCTCTCCCCTTTCTGAAAAATTGGTTGGTAGATCTTCATGAACCATTGTTTTTAAGTTAATTTAGCTCGACCAGTTAAAAGCTTTACTGTCATCCATGGGTCATTGTTACATCCAATCCACTACTCCCTCCCACCTTCACTCCTACCTGTCATAAAAAAAAATAAAAAAATAAATAAACTATCCCCAGGCTTTTATTGGTGCATAACAATGCAACAAGTGTGGATCTTATTGGTTTCTAAGAAAAACAAGTATTTAAACTGCATTTGGCATAAAATATGGCTCAATTTGATGGTACCATATATCGCATCGTTTACGTCAGCAGAAATGACTAATAAATATTATTACCATGCTAACTAAAGTATTCCACCATAGTCACACCAGGAATTTGGAAGTGGAGCAGAAATGGAAGCAGTTATGTATTGTGGAATTTGTGGTATTAAACATTAATAACTAAAGAATTAAAAGGTAGATGTAATTCTTGCGATCAGATCAAATCTCTTACGTTAGAATGAGAGGGGTTTCCAAATTATAATTTTGCCATATAATTCATAGCCTCGATGATCAAGAATGACACAAAAACAAGAACTGAGTTCACTTTAAAGGTTTAAGTAGTGGTAGGCCTCCGTCATTTGGTGAAGACTACGGATAAAATGGCGCCTTGGTCAGTTCTTTGACGACACCTCTTGTGGTTGATGAGGCGAATCCATGACTGTGTCTTTACAGCATTGAGCACAGATATAAGTACTGCTGGACACATTATTACCTGCTTGAGTGCAGAGGGCCTCTTGTTTTGGCTCTCTTTACATCAACCTTGTTATGCAACTGCTTGCCATCTGTTTCCTCTTTACCTTCGTAAAAACATAATTGCATCTAAGGAACTTTACAGGCAACTTCACGCTGAATTGGTTTCACATTCATCCAGTTTGCACACATTCCCGATAACCGTCGAGGATCAACTCCGACATCATTTGTCATTTGTAACATGTACTCAACGCAAGTACATAAACCTCACAAAGTCTGTATGTTTTCCTACTGACCTTTCTGCCATTTCTGAGGAGCTCAACTTAATTGGACTGTCTTGCTAAACTAGGTAGCACAGCCACTTTGATTGATGTGACTCCAATGTCGAGAAACGCTGAAAACTCTGATACTGAAATCTCTTTAAACGAACTTGATTCTCGACATGCCCTCAACGTACTAGCTGTAGTTGACCATCCATTGACGACAGGCCTAGAATTTCACAATTTTATTCACTTGCCAAAAACAAAAAACAGGTGCTTAAAAATATCTACTAGCTAGAATCATGTTCTTGCAGTATAGCACACATTAGTCACACTGTACAGGCTTATGAGAACAGTGTAAGAATCATTGCTGACAAAAAACAGTACTACGGGGCTTTCCTAAGGTACAGAAAATCATGTCGGTTTTTTTTTTTACTAACGATTGTTAACCGACATATGATGCGTTTATGTTCTTAATATCAACTGGCAGAAAAATGCAAGTGTACACCAAATTACGTCTGGCAAATGGAAAAATCCACAAACATTTGGCCAGTAAATATAACAAGAATTTTTGAGGCCTGGCTGATACCTACTCACAATTGTACATTTCACTATAAAAAAAAAAATTCTCAGGAACAAAATGACAAGTTACAATGTCAATAGTATTCTTCAGATGAGCTTCTATTTCAAGAAGAAAAATATATTTTCAGAAATTTCAAGCAGTACCATCATACATGTGCTTGACAGTTCTTCAAAGTTTGGATCAGAAAATGAGCACCATCACTGTGTATGACTTTATACAGTATATTAGCAGAGCTGCTAGCGATACGGACAACATAATTATATTAATACACAAATGTGTGTATAAAACTTATAGTATACAACTTAATCAGAGTTATGAAAATGGAACTGTGTATTATCTCACTGATAAGAAGAGGGGGTTGTTGATTTATCAAAAACACTCTCATTTTCTTCCGTCTCCCTCCTGGTGCGATTTTGATCAACTAAAGTAACAGATTATGTCATCGGTCATTAGGTACAACTTACGGTGTCCAGATTTAACAGCGGAGCATATTACTGGTGGTGTGGTTAAGTAATGGGGCTCTATCCAGCAATGCCCCAATTCAACAGAGGGAGGGCTAGGGTGCTCTCATATCGGTCCTATCTTCTTTCGCAACACTCGACAAGCTGCTCTCTCTACCTTAAGGTCATAGCAGTCATAACGAGTTGATCACCAGTACTTAGTATATAAACAATTTTGTTTCTAATTATTGAAGAAGAGATCTCTTGAAACCTATTTTGGCAGTTTCAAGTCTATTTTAAGCACCCTGAATTATGTTTTATATAAATAAATAAAATGTTTTCATTTGGCCAAACTGCACAAATGGAACCTTGAACATCTGTATCCAATGGCTAACTATACCAAGCTACCTATTAAATGACCAATGGCTATCTATACTGAGCTACAAAGTATTGAGCTATCGACAAAGCCACGAGGAATACAACAGTAAGAAGCATGATACTTAAGTGTAAATATAGACCAAGCTACACTACAGAGAGCAAAAAGCGACAATTCATTCTCACTGCATGAAACACTGCGATGTGAAGAAGGCCTTTCAATGCTAGTCCATCCATATATGAGATTTGTGGTCACTATTTAGGAGTGTTAGCTCAGTGGCTAAAGCCGGTGCCTTTCAATCACAAGGTCCCGAGTTCGAATCACTCCAAGATTAATGTATGTCGTTCAGTTACAGAGTTGTTGACAATTCATAATCATGGACGTTAAATATGAATGTAAGAGACTGACTTGGTCAGCTTGCGGCTTTGATAAGCCAATGATGGCTTCTTCGCGAGTTCCTGCTTGCAGGAGGATCTAAAGTACATACAAATACATACATATTTATGTTATACAAGTTTGAACATGTACATGCTAAATATGCAGTTTATATGTTAATGATAATATGAATACCTGACCGCTGTACTCACCACTAACAGGCCTGCCTGGTGGTTTCACAGATGGAGATGTGATTTCCTTTTGGTCAGTGGAGTTGATACCAAATAATCTATCAATTTCCTTTTTATCAGGTGGTGGTATTGGGTATCTACCTATAGCCATTTCAACCAGTGATAACCCCATGCTCCAAATATCTGACTGGACTGTGTAGTGTGTACCCTGGAGACGCTCTGGCTGTAGAAAGAAATGGACGGAGATACAGTAGTAGAATTGTAAGAATCGACTCCAAGTATTCAAGCATCCACAGAACATTATGAACACTTTGGGACCAAGAGTGAAATCATTTTAACCTACCCCAGAAATTTAAGCTGTTACTTTTGAAGCCTTTTTCAAAAACAGGAAACCAGATATATGGAGACACACACTCAACATCAACAGAAGGCTACGAGGCCACAACAACATTAGTTTAGCCTATCATGCAGTAAATCAGAAAGGCTGGGTAAACTAAAAACCAGGAGAAACCTCTTCAGAACAACTCTGTTTCCTCTCACACAATGTTTACTCAAATGACTATTGATGGCTTTAATATTAACTGTTGCAATACCACTGTATCTTGAATTTTTTTCTTTTTTCTTGGAATGGCCCAGATTGTGGATCCCAGGAGCCATTTAACACAAAACTTCAAAACTAAATATCACCAA
>KN887951.1:5947-17160 GCA_000934455.1 Apostichopus parvimensis | reverse complement strand
AGCCATTTCAACCAGTGATAACCCCATGCTCCAAATATCTGACTGGACTGTGTAGTGTGTACCCTGGAGACGCTCTGGCTGTAGAAAGAAATGGATGGAGATAGTACAAGTGTTAAGAATCGACTCCAAGTATTAAAGCATCCACAAAATTATCAACACTTTGGGGCAAAAACTGAGGAAAATCATTTTAACCTACCCCAGAAATTTAAGCTGTTACTTTTGAAGTCTTTTTCAAAAACAGGAAACCAGATATGGAGACACCCACTCAACATCAACAGAAGGCTGCGAGGCCAAAACAAGATTAGTTTAGCCTATCATGCAGTAAATCAGAAAGGCTGGGTAAACTAAAAACCAGGAGAAACCTCTTCAGAACATCTCTGTTTCCTCTCACACAATGTTTACTCAAATGACTATTGATGGCTTTAATATTAACTGTTGCAATACCACTGTATCTTTTTTTTTGGAATGGCCCAGATTGTGGATCCCAGGAGCCATTTAACACAAAACTTCAAAACTAAATATCACCAATAGAGGAAAATCATGCTTTAAATAAATATTAAAAGATACAAAAATAATCACAAATGCTGAAAGGACAATCTGCTATTCCTTGGACAGGAAGTCAGAACCCTTGGAGCAAACTTTCAAGGAGCTAAATATTTAAAATACTTTGAGAAAATAATGCTGACTTTAATATGTATTGTTTATAACAACATATCCTATCAGCCTCAACGAACTCCTGGAGATGAAATCTTAACAAGAAACGTACCTTTTATTTCCTTTTTCTATTTTTCTCTCTTGTAATATTTTGTTTATATTATTTTGCCTAAGACAGATTCCTTTGACATTTATGAGGCAAATGTTTCATATGAGTAGGTAGAATCTTTCAAATTTCTCGTATCACTGAACAACCGAGAAACATTACAAGCAGTCACAGTCTGTAGAACTTACATTGTCCATCTGTTTTACCTCAACAGAAATCATTCCTCTATGACCATAAAACACTCCACCAGGCAAGAAAATTTAAATGTTATCCTTTCTCTTGAGGTAACCTAGCATGCCTAATCTCAATGTCTGTGTAGGAGAGACCCCAATGAATATTCATCACCCCAAACACAGGTAAGTCAGATCAGAACAAAAGGAATCACAACAGAGAATCCTGCGGTGGAAAATGTCAACTATATATGATAAAACCTGATTCTTGTATCCCTTAGTACACGCAGATCTATTAGAGACGTATGCCGAAGGAATTACACAAAATATGGACACACTGGAGTATAGTGTCCAGAAATTAAGCTATTAAACTCTCAATATCAGTATACTGTAGACACACTTAAGAATCTTGAATGTCCAGGAATTATACAAAATATGGACACAATTAAGTTGGATGTCCAGGAATTAACACAAACAATGGACACAATTAAGTTGAATGTCCAGGAGTTAACACAAAATATGGACACAATTGTTTGCCCCTTTGAGATTTAATTCTTTACGAACCATCGTTTTGATACAAAATAAAAATAAGTCAATTAATCATGCTAGTATGTCAAGTAAGAACAATACATATATGCTATTAAAAATTAACTGGATGGATACTTCATTAATTTGACCATGATGTAAATAACAATTCACTAATTCTCTATTAACCAACCAATTCTTTTTTGTGGGGGGTGGGGGTGGGGGTGGGGGTGGGGGTGGGGGTGGGAGGAAGGAAGGAGAAAGGGAGAATTACCACCCTGTCAATAAATATGTGACTTCTGGCTAGTAGTCACACAGATGGAACTGTGAGAGACTCCTTCCACTTGTAAAGAAATGTATGATTTCATCTGTTATAATTACTGAAATAGAACACATTACTTTATGAGGGCACTTAGCATAGATATGGGCCAGTGATTTATAATGTCAGTGGAAAGAGGTGAAACTTTTCAGCCCTTGAAAACATGACTTGGCAGACTTCACGAGTGCACTTGGCATAGTTCTATGTCATTGACTATAAATGTAAGAAAAAGCAACCTTTTACAACGTTCAGTAAAGGGCCAGAAGTGAAAGAAGTAATTTTTTGCCTAATTTGACTTTTGATATTTCATTTTGAAGGTCTGCAAGATGTAAATTCATGTCACAGGGAACCTTCTTTACCAAGTAAACTCGATGAAAAAAAACATGCACCAATTAGGAGTAATAGACACCAAACTGTAGCTCTGTCAAAGAGACACAAAAATAGCCAAAGCACATACACATACAGACAGCTTTTTACCCCTCTTTCAGTTATGGACTTCCTGTCAAACCCCTCACCAGACCATGGGCGACCCCCCAGGGGCTCACTACTCTGATTTTTACCATGGCAACTGAGATCTAGAGAAAAGCCATAAAAGCCTCCAACAACAAACCTACAGCAACATCTAATCTCCTGGCTATATATAGAAGCAACCTGGAACTAATAAAAGGACACCACCCAACTTTGGAAAATTAACTGCATTGGTTTTCTAATAAACCAACATACTATTGAACAGAGGAATATACATGTTTTCATGTGCATTAAAACATTTAAGAAACAGAGAAATAAACATATTTTCACTTGGGTTGAGCACTTATGAAACAGAAAAAAATAAACACATTTTAACGTGGGTTTAAGCACTTATGAAACAGAGAAATAAACACGTTTTTACTTGGGTTAAGCACTTATGCAACAGAAACAACCACAAGTTAACGTGGGTTGAGCACTTATGAAACAGAGAAATAAACATGTTTTCACTTGGGTTGAGCGCTTATGAAACAGAAAAATAACATGTTTTCACTTGGGTTGAGCGCTTATGAAACAGAAAAATAACATGTTTTGAGGGGTTTTAAGCACTTATGACACAGTTGAATAAATATCATTTCACGTGGGTTAGACATTTAAACATAAATTTACAAGTACCAAGGGCTTGAAAAAGAATGGCTGTCTTTTTTTTTTTCATAACCTGATCTCAGGTTATCAATGGTTAAGCTGGTTTATGATGCTATAAGTACAATTAAGAGCATAAACTCAGCAACATTTAATCTCTAGGAAGCTTGTCGACAAAATAGGAAGTGCTGGTAAGTTTCACAGTCACTATAACTCTAAATGTTTCTGAGTTACACAACTTCCCATAAGAACATTAGTTACGTAGTCAATTTGTACTACAAACATAAGCAATGAAACCTCTATAACCACTTCTTTTACGTACCCCTTCTCTTCCCTCTTCCTCACCCACTTCCAGGTTTCCGCCTCATCTACTACCCCTCCTCATCTGCTAGCTCTTCTCATCAACTATCCCCTCCTCCTTATTTCTCTTCCTCAAGTTTTTACCTCCTCCACTGTCTCATTCTCATCCACTACCACTTCCCATCTACTACCCCTCCCCATCCACTACCCACTCCCCATCCACTACCCACTCCCCATCCACTACAGTATCTCTCCTCATCTGCTAGCTCTCCTCATCGACTAGCTCCTCTTCTTCATCCACTCTCCCATCTTATTTCATTTCCCACTCCCACCCCCCCTCTTTATCCAGCACCCACCACCTCACTCCTCACTCCACCTCCTCCAGAACTGTTTTCCTCATTTCAGCATGCTTCGACAAAGTACAGTCTTGAAACATGAGATATTTTGACCTCCAAAAGCACACTGCTATTTGAAACCGATGATAATGCTGATATATTCCAACATTTCCCAGTCTTCATGTTGCTAAAGTGTTATATCAATCGCAGATATGTTCAGATGATATGACTTACCGACATATACGATCTCGTTCCAACGAAACTGTTGGCCATGGAATCGATCAGCTGACCGCTGACTCCAAAGTCACACATCTTTATCTCTCCTCTGGAGTTAACAAGAATATTGGATGGTTTCACATCTAGAGGAAGAGTTCCATACAAAGAAATGAACTTAAAATTGTGTAAATCATACAAAGGAAAAAAATCATCATCACAAGCAACTTAAGAGTAGAAATTCCAAAACTTACTGGTTTGGATATTTACGAATGACGAGCTTTACCTGTCTCCTCACAACCTTAGCACCTCGTTCTACCGTGCCTATAAAGTCCTGGTAAAATAATAACACTGTGCGCCCTCTATGACCGGACCCCCCCCCCGGTCACTCCTCCTTCTCATTCTACCATTAAAAGTGTCTTCATGCGAATTTCTTGTGGAAAAATTTCCCTTGGATTTCGTCTTGGTTTTCTTTAGTGATCGTTGGAAGTTTCTTTCCTCGGATTCTTAGGAGTATTAGCAGTCCTTTCCAGGAGGAGTGACCGGGGGGGGGGGTCCGGTCATAGAGGGCGCACAGTGTTTTTATTTTACCAGGACTTTATAGGCACGGTAGAACGAGGTGCTAAGGTTGTGAGGAGACAGGTAAGCGAGGAGCGAAGTAAATAGTTACTACAAACTTATGACCACCCAAGAATTGTTCAATTCTCCTTTCACAACCCACCAGGGGCCTAGCAAGAAGTGTTGGGATATATATGCAGAGGCAACGAGAGGAGAATTGCTGAAATCTTGAATTCGTTGAGAAAATCTTGTCAACAAGACAAACTTGTTTGCTATTAGTAACTTTGATGAGGATGACAAACGGGTAGCTATTCCAAAGAGACTGTGCGCTTTAGCCATGACTTCCATCTGGAAACTGAACTTGTATCAATAATATTTTTAAAATCCAGGAAATCAGTCTATCTGTCAACTATTTCCAAAAGGTTGGAACAACCTCTATCAGCTGACCTTATGCAATGCTACTGAAGTTACTGAGTAAGGTAACAGGCTGAGTTGCATTTATTTAGTTTAATTTTTTTTATATTTTTTAACATTTTTAACAAAAGACATAGATTTACAACTTAATAAACCTAGACATCTCTCCTACAGTGTAAATATTGGTCATTCTTTGTTAGTTTGCTACATTTTTTCCCGAAAAGCCCCAAATTTGTTGTTGGTACAATCAAACTTTGTGTTTGGACAATCCAAAAGATACTCGTGGATCTCTGAGGAATGGACCACCAGAGAAAATCCTTAAAAAATCAAATTGACCTGCTATAGCCTGTAAATAATTGTTAAAGATTAAGCAATGTTTCCTCACTGACCCACTTCCTGGTCAACCCTCACTGCCTCATCCAGCCAACAAATCTACCACTCTGAAGCTCTGCATCATACACAAACAAACACTTCATGCGATACACTGCCATCAAAACCGTATAAAATACCCTATCAGATAAATGTCACAGAAACAGACACTCAACTGGCCACCATCATGGACAATGTCTGCCTAATAACGTAACACATACATGTGCCGCGTGGGTCACACCTGAACAAAGCTCCGTACACGTACAGTAAACAAAATGTTCTCCCTTGGGGAAACGATTGTAAGATACCATATTAATTTCATGTTTAAGATTGTTTCTTTCAAATGAAGAACTATTATTGACTTTGAATAAATCAATTAACGAATGACTGCGTTCATCTGTCATGTATGTATATAACATGTATATATATAAACACACCAGTGTGTGGCAGCATTCAGTTTGTCAAGGACACTGTCCTGATATTTTTACATCACGCGTAGCCTAGTATCATTCTGTACTAGTCGGCTACTGGCAGATGCAGTCGCATTTCATCATCGGTTAGCAATTCCCATTCTAAATGGTTCAGACTCATCAATTCTATCTATCAGCTCTTCTCTTATCCAGCAAACCTGCCACGGGATATCTCCTTACACAAGTTAATTGGACGGCAATATTTGCTTCAATCCGTCGTCGTCGCTCATCAAATTTAATTTTGGAAGAGTATCTCTCTCAGACGGCCTTTACCCACAGACAAGCTCTTGGGTTTTGGTGACTGTGTGCGCACACGAGGCGAGAGATCGCTCGTGCTCGTTTCGCATGGAAACCAGTCCCAAACCTGTTCGTTCTCGACGGCAGAGAAAATTACCTTCGACCGAGGGCTTACCTCAAGGGTATATGGTAGATTACACACGGCTTAAATATGTCATTGAAGTTTCCTGAAATGTCAAAGGGTCAAATTTGCGGGCAGACTTTTTAACATGAGTGAGACCGAGAGACTAAGTTCATTTGTTTCAGGTGAAGAGAATATGTTATTACGTGAATAATAAAACACAGAACGACCGCAGAATCGAGGCCAATCTCTCGTATCTATGGAGTTACCAGGGAGGAAGAACGATCAAGAAGAGCAAAGATACATTCATGTTCTTAATTCTAGACTAGTCTATAATTTACCCAACGGCAGAGAGATATATCTTACTTTAATCATCTGGTTTTATCTTAGTTTTGTATCATTCATTAAACCGTTAGACAAAAATGTTTATTACCTCTATGCATAATTTGATGTTTTTCTCTCAGGTAACTGAGGCCTTTCAAAACCTGGAAAATAGAAGAAAATATATCTTTAATCAAGATTTAATAAAGAATGTTCTTTGAATACACAAAAGCATGCCAGAAAGGAGGCAAAATAAAACTTCAGGCAGTGTCAAAATGGATGGTTACACTAGTGGTAAGAGGGCTGGAAGGGGGGGGGGGGATTGGAAGGGGATGAGAGAAGAAGAACCAGACTGTATTAAACACGTTTTTACATCATGTCATGTCAGGTTCTAAGGGAAAAGTGCAACAGTTGCTAGGAAACAGGTAAGAGAAACCCCCCCCCCCCAACAGTAAATTTATCATGTCAATTAAATACATTGTCTCCCATCACAGCCTTGCAGTAGATCAATTAAGTCTGATCGATTAAGACAATGAAATCTTCTCTTTTTGCAAAATACACAAGTGACATTTGATGAAGGGAAAAAGCCATACTCCTCTTCTCACTTGCTAAAACTAAGTACAAAATTCAAAACAAGGATTATCATCATCACCTGACCCACCTTCAGGGTCACCCACACACTTCCTCTACCTCCCAAACCTATTGTTCTATGGTGACGGAAGAGACGATAATAGGTTTAATGATCGTCGGAAAGTGAGCTGTGACTGGCAAGTAGGTCAGTGAATGCAGGGGAGTGATGAAAAAAGTGACAATTTTAAGAAATATATAGGTAGCATAGAAGGGGAAAGTGAATGTTTAGGTTGAAGACAGGTACGGAAGATATGAAATGATTTAATATTGCCAATTTTAAAATAAACAAACACATGTATGATTCTAATCCCACTCACCGCTACTGTAACTTTTCCTAAGATATTTTCTGGTATTCTGCCGTGTTTCGCTCTCTTCTGGACGAGATCCAATGAGCCGCCATCCTGCAGAAATCAAGTGGAATTTGCATGAAATTAAATATTATTAGAGTAAATTATTTTTAAGACCTGTAAAAGAAGTGTGATCAAATGCAACAATTATGAGGTTACCAATTGGTTCTAGACATAGAATAAATAAAAGTGTGTGTATGGTGTTATGGTTGTAAAAAGGGGGCAAAGTTTATCAATTTATTCTCAACAAGAGGATGGGTAACTACTCATGGTTTAGAGAGTCAGTTCCTTTTGTATAAAGTAGCAAAGAGCCAAAGGTGTAGCTACATGATAGCACCTAACAGACTGGTAATTAAGGGTACACCATCATGAGTATGAGTACACCATCATGAGTATTAGTACACCATCAACAGTATGAGTACACCATCATGAGTACCAGGACAACTTTAATTCCCTTCTGTATGAGTACCAGGTTCTAAGAGCCAGCTTTAGTACTTACTTTCCCACTAGTACCTCTACAAGATTTCCAAAGTGCGCAGATTACTAAGATAGAGTAAAACTCCACAAATGCCGATACAAGTACGTACAAGTTTAGTGCCTAAAGAGTCTGGAATGTGACAGCAGTTGGCACTTATATCAAATGTTGCCAGATATTGTTGATAAAATGGGTTAAAAGTTCAGTAGAGGGATACCCTACAGTAGTTGCTGTTAAAATAATCTGGCTAACGACTAATTATCTAGCTCTACTGGTTGTGCTTGCAACATTCTACATAACAAAATATAATATAGCTTTTAACTGTTCAGTTTTTGTAGCAGCTATGGAAGATAGAATGCACATATAGGGGTGAGACATGTAAAAGTTTAACAGCTGAATACATGTTTGAAAATAACAGAAAGATTGTCATAAATCAATGATCAGAGTACCCACAGGGAAAGGAACATGTCCAAAATCTGTCAAAAATTACTCCGAAAAGTATTTCAGAGTTTTGATAGTGCAGCCATTTTAGCATACCTGGCCATTTTTGTGTCACTATGAACAGTCCCTGTTTATGCAGACAGACAAAGTACTGTACTAGTACTAAAGTGCTAAGCTGCCATCAGCCAGATGACACTACTGTATGTGTCATATATGTCTGCATGAAGAAAACCACACAAGAGCTCGATGGATCACTTAGTAATCACACATTCTGTAAGGTTTTCATGGCAGTCAATTAAACTCACAATCTGTTGACCCTGTCAACTTAAACAGCAAATATTTGTGTCGTCAATTTTCATTAGAGGACATTTTACACCTTCGTTAAAATTGTCTCGGGAAAGTTTCACACCGAGGCCGGCTGCACGTACTTGGTTTTTTTTATAATGTCAGTTTAACGATGGCATCTTTCTGCTGTGGATAGATTCAGGTGTGTACAGTATGTGGTATACAGTACTAGATCGACAAATGGAGAAGACATTCTCAGATATTTGAATATTTATTGTGCATTGAATTTGAATGATGGGACAATTACTTCTCCTCTGCTGAGTGCAAAAAAACATGATATTCATTTGAGTCTCTATCCTGGATATTTTGTCTACAAGCTTCTTCTGGAATCTCCACTCCCTCCCCCTCCCCCTCCCACTCCCCCTCACACTTCCCCTCCCACTCTCCCGCTCCCTACCACTTTACAGATTTATTGCATCATAACTTTTACTTAGTTTTCAGTAAGTGGCACAGTAGAAGGACCAAATATCAAGAAATACTATTACTTGCTGAAAACAGTCAAAGATGTATGCAGCACTTTACACTGATTTATGTAACATTTTCACAGCTAGAGCTGAGCCCACTCAGAACACATAATAATTGGGGCTGAGTTATTATTTAAGTCATATCTGTTAGCTAATTAGCAGCTTATTTGCATAATTGTGGGAGGAAGAAGTTACTGTAAATAACATTCACACAGTACAACATTACAAACTTATACATTACTTGGTTGAATGATAAAACAGACATCTGTTCGAAAATTAATTGCAAGCAAAGCTTTCATAATATTACCTGTACATAGAAGAAGTTTTTCTTCATTCACATCACATACAGTATATGTACTGCAAAAAGTTTATAGGGTTCATATCTCCAGCCTAGAATTATGATACTATTGATACAATTTAATCCAAATATCTCTGAACTATACAGTTCATTATCTTATTCTAACTCAAAACATTTTTTTTTTTTAATAATTAGAAAATTGTCAAATAAAACAGTTCTATTTTATTATTTTGTATGTGATTGCTATTAATTTCAAAAAGTGCCAGTGAGATCTATAACATCTAAAGGAAATCCTAATATTTTGTGGAAACATCACAGATAGTGTCTTTTGACAGGACGCTTCAGTCGCATGGTATTTATAGGGAAATTATTTACAGTATACTGCACATTTGATTTTGTGGGTGCTTTGTCCTTGACAACAGAAATAACAGCATGAAATAATGACTGTGATTGGTTACGGGTGATGAACAACTTGTCAGTCAATGTTAACTTTTCTGTGACCTCGCATTTGTTGGCGCCATTTATTATTTTTTTTATTGTGTCTGTCCTTGCTTTAACATTTAATATTCTCTAAAAAGAAGCACTTTAGATCATTTAGATCATCCTTGGTGGACTGAAGACAAGATTCAGAAAAAAGATTTTTCTGTGATAGTCTGTCTAAACGGACTGATTACTGGAAGCAAAATATGCAAACAGAACAAACGTGCCTCAGAATAGGCATGAACGACAAGACAAATTGGGAACAACACCCTCGATAATATTTGCTGATAATGAACAGAAATAAAGGCCTTTCTGTTAGGTATGAAAATCATGCCAATTCTGTGACTGACGATTGTTAACCAACTTGTGTTTGCACTTACAATGTCTACTGGTACGTAGAACATTGCCTGAGGAATTTTTGCTATTTCTATACTGGCAAACAGCGAAATGCACCGGCATTTAGCCAGCAAATAGCCCAAATCTCCAGGCCTGTAACTATTTCACCACACAACTTACACAAGCATATGGTGATGACTACTACAGTGCACTGAACTAACTTAATAACTACTACGGCTTAAAGTGCAGTATATTTGATTCATATTAATTAACTCTACATGTCACTAGTATTGTTTCAAGATAGTATTCACTGTAATATATGCAAATGGTTTCATATGAAATGGGAGATTATTGAACCACCAATACGACAAACCTCTCAATAATACTGGGCCTTGTATTCCCAGGTAAGCACAAGAATAAAATCCAGGGTAACACATTTGAAACCTATATATCCAGGGTACCTCAATACGAGAATATTTCTTGGGTATTAAAGATGGCTCAATATTACACAGTCCTAGTGCTTCCTTCAACTGCAGCCATGCATAGAAATACAATAAAAACACAACTGCACTGTGCAGATATATAAGAGAAAAAACAGTTAGGTATATATTGCTGAGGTCATATAACAATTGCAATTATAACCTATAGAGAATAACTATGACTTAGTACTTGTATGAATGAACTATTTAACAGTATAGTCAGGGATTTATAGTACAGTAGCTAACTCAAATTGAAAGATTTCTAAAAGCATTCCAAACTTTACATGGGTGGTAACATTTAATTCATGATATTTAGAACCCTTGGTTGAGTTGATGTGTGCTGTTGCTTGCATACAGTACATCCCTAGGTTTGGTGGGTTACTATGCATGACATTATAATCAAAGTGCATATACATTTGCAGTTACTGTATGGAGGGGGGGGGGGGGGGGGGGGCACAGACTGCCACAGAGCATACATCTCTGGGTGTGGTGGGTATGTTCTAGATCTGTAACTGCATATGGGTGAAATGGGATTGGATGCATACCTTCCTGTGTGTCGTCAGTAACTTCCAGGTCCTAAGCTACACATAACTGTGGGTGTACAGGGATTGCATATTGCATACTGTACATTCCTATGTACAGGAAATTATGTCAGTGGGCCCCTTTTCCATTCTTCATTCTTTCCTTAAGTGTAGCCCC